>JAOXJJ010000771.1:0-104456 GCA_025769935.1 Phoenix roebelenii
GAATCGCTAGAAACATGTGAAGTGTATGGCTAACCCAATAACGAAAGTTTCGTAAGGGGACTGGAGCAGGCTACCATAAGACAAAAGATCCTCTTTCTAAAGAGATTCGATTCGTAACTATTATATATCCAAGGTCCAATATTGAAATCATTTCAGAGGTTTTCCTTTACTTTGTCCGTGTCAACAAACAATTTGAAATACCTCTGAAGGTCTGGGAAGCACTCAGAACAAACCATTGTTGAATCCGACCCCTCTGTATTTCTCCTCCTTTTTTTCTTGTTCTTTGCACTGTTTCTTTCTTCTTACTTCATCTTATTGTAAATTTTTTATTAACTTAATAAAATGACGGTGGAATTTTTTTACCTCCTTAAACCTAATTCAAAAGATATATTTAGTCTGATTGCTAGCTCATTCTCTATTAACCAACAGGTTTTTAGAATGCAGTGGTTAATTCACAACATCTGAGGAACCACTAAACCCTCAAAGCTGATTTTTATTATTTAGAGAACATATTTATTAGATTGGGCAACTCAATCTCTCTTCCCTTCAGGGAGGGTACATTCCTGCGGCACTGTTCATAGCATATGATAAAACTTCTGCCTCTGTCCACTGGGTTTCCACAGCGTGAGTATTGGTGTTTGAGCAAAGAGGAAGACCTTTGCTAGGGTTTTCCTTCTGACACTGGGATGGCTATTGCAATAGGACTGCAAAGCTAGTACATTCCTCAAGAGGAAGCATGCAAGCCCCTTTAATAGTTTTTTTCTCTGGGATGCACTGTTCTTGATTGGGTAGAGAAGCGCACGATAGGATATTATTGCATAGTAAAAAGGAAATGATTTATTAAAATACCTCGAGAAGCGTTAAAGAATTCTATCTTGGTATTTAGCATAAAATCATATCGTAGCAGTGCTTTAATGTCAACGCAATAAATGCAATGGATGCAGGAACTCATGGAACCCCACCTGAAAAAACCTATTAACTGATTCAGAGGTGACTCTGACTGAAAACTGAGCTAGTTTCATACGCAAGTGTGAAACCTTTTTGGGACTTAATTTGGTGTAATCAAAGGCATGAAAGTCACAAACAACCCTCCACCAAATTTTTTTTAAAAAAAAAGTCAGAAACACAGACATGCACAAACCTCAAAGCATGAAGGAAAGCTGCTGTCAACTGACCTGCTGACCACGAAGAAAGACACGGAGGGAAAATTAATGACCCTTTTTGGCTGCTCCTTTTAGTCACGACCCATGAACCTGTTCATATCAATCTTGTTATATTTTTTTATCTTTTTCTTTGTTGGCTCCATCTACTTCAGATGGTTTACTGACAGCCAGCTAACCCCCCTCTCAGGTTAGATAGGCGATAGGGGGGGGAGAGAGAGAGAGGGAGAAAGTTATGTGTGCATTTACCATGGTTGGGGTTTCACGGAGGAGAGGGTGTCAGTACGCAATGCTTGGGCTTTGAAAAGAAATGCGTGCATCGGCCTTTGCAGGGATCGCGCTACCAGACACCACGCTAGAGTTTCATTTGTCAAGCGAGAGACGGACAGCCATGCATTAGGAGGGATGACTAGGGACATAGAGAGGCCCTCCTTATATGCCACACGTACGTGTGGTGAATGGACACAGCACGTGTGGTTTGAGTCAGAAGGCCATGTTAAATAAGTGGTAACTGTGAAAGAGGAAGGGCTGGGTGAACCGGGGGGGTTGAAAAGAGAGTGGAGAAGCACTTGGATGCTGCAAACCTAATCACTCTTTTTTACACACTCTCATCTCTTCTTCTTATTCCATCTCTTACCTCCTTCCCCCTCTGTCCAGGATGGCTCTGAATCAGTGTAATGGGAGCCAAGGCTTGAGGAGCTTCCCGCCCTCTTCTTCTTCTTCTTCCTCCTCCTCCAAGGGGTTGTTTGCTGAGATGGGTTCCCTCTCCATCAAACCAGCTTCTTCGGTGGAGAGCTATTGCTCCACCAAGGGCTCAGAGAAGACCAGTCGGACTTCGTCTTCTATGAGGAACTATATTGGCCTAGAGGACCATCCACCACGAAACAATGAGGATGGTGGTGTGAAGTGGTGTGATGCCGGTGGTGGTTTTGGGGAGAACCACGTCAAATCCACTGGAGAAGAGAGCCCAGAGGGAGAGAACACAAATGAGGGACCATTGGGAGGAAGGGAGACTGCTGCTGACTGTGGCCAGTCAAAGCTCTGCGCCAGAGGCCATTGGAGGCCTGCGGAAGACTCCAAGCTCAGAGAGCTAGTGGCGCTTCATGGCCCTCAGAACTGGAACCTCATAGCAGAGAAGCTGGAGGGCAGATCAGGTGATGGAAAAAAGAAAAAAGAGCAAAACACCAACTACTATTTGTTGTTGTTGCTGTTGTTATGACTGCTTTTGTTGCTATAATATAGTTAATTAGTCGGTTCCTTTGAATCTGAAGGATGAGATCTTGATTTGTTTTTGTTTTGTTCTATTTCTTTTTCATCATTTGTTGTGGGGTTGAAGGGAAGAGCTGTAGACTGAGGTGGTTCAACCAGCTGGACCCCAGGATCAATAGGAGTGCTTTCACCGAAGAAGAGGAGGAGAAGCTAATGGCTGCTCACAGATTGTATGGGAATAAGTGGGCTATGATTGCCAGGCTCTTTCCTGGGAGGACAGACAATGCAGTCAAGAACCACTGGCATGTGATCATGGCAAGGAAATATAGGGAGCAGTCCAATGCCTACAGTAGGAGGAAGCTTAGCCAAGCTGTGCCCAGGAGACTGGAGGAAACTACAGCAACCTCAGTAGCCTTTGGCTTCAACACCAATCTACACCTCCCCTTCGCACATCCTTCTCCTGCCATGTGTGGGTCAAATGGCTCATATCACATCACAACTGGTGTGAGCGGAGAGGATTCAGTCTCATGTTATAGTGGGTTTTCTTCAGATCAGGCACCTTATGATTTCCTTTCTGGTGTGTTCTTCCTATCCCTAATCATTACTACTATCTTCATCATAATTATTGTCATTTTTCATGGGGAAACCCATTTTCTTCTAATTTTATTTTTTGCATAAGAGAAAAGATACTATCATTTTCAACACCATCATCATACTAGTCACTGCAGTTTCTGGCGCATTTTGGTAATTCCTGTCCTTTCTCTTGTTGGTTTTTTCATAGAGGAGGCCTTAGGCCCATGGCCTATTGATTACTATTCTCCTAGTTGAATTGTGCATTAGTTCAACAGTACTCGTGAAGCTGTCTTCTTTACTGCCTGCATAGCTTAAAGTTTTCTTCATTTCCTTGCACTTCATGAAGTTTGTCTGAATTTCCTTGCACTTCATGACTTGAATTTTTTCGAAATTTGCTTGGAATGGGAAGAAAGATACAAAACTAGTTCCTGCCAATACACGCAGAAGGGCAAGCTTGCAGAGAGAAAAACTGTACCTGATACCTTTTTTTATTTTCCAGTGATCAGTAGGTCAACATGCACAGTGCTTAACTATAAGAGAAAAAATAAATCTTTCTCAAAAAAAAATACTAAAGGAAAGCAAAAATAAAGATACAAAGAAGTGACTGTCATATCTGATGGTGAAACAGTTCTTCATTGTATGCACACAACTGCTTTACTGTTTGGTTGGTTCAATTTCAGGGGTCAAGGCCCAAGACAAGACAAGAAGCTTCCACAGCACCAACAGCTGGTGTTGGCAAAGACCAAGAGACGAGCCCTTCATGGGTTCTTACCCCCAACATCCATTTATGGTGGCTATGCAGCAGTCTCGCTACCCATCCTACCTTTCAGACTATTCCACAGCATCAGCAGCATCAGGAGTTTCAGCTGCTGAATCATCACCATCATTCAAGGAGAACGGAGAAAATGGCCACTTTGAAGCCACAACCTCACCACCTTTCATAGATTTCCTAGGAGTAGGAGCCACTTGAGTCACAGAAGGAGAAACACAAGAAGGGAAGATAAAGAAGGCCCGCAAGGAGAGGTTAGTAACCCAGATGACATGATGGGTAAATGAGAGCGCTGTTGTGAGTTAGGTAGCACAAGTAACAAGGGACAGTAGGAACTTGAGATCTTATTTCCATATGAGTGGCCACCTGGTCCCCCTCATTTGGAACAAAATCCTTTCAAAGATGAGTTATAGTTATTTGAGTATCAATTTGCAAGCCACTCTAATGTTCTTCCCCCACTCTCGCTGAAGTTGACAGACAAAAGGAAGTTCTTAATGTGATCAAAAAAAATTTCTAGCCCATAGGAAATTCGACCAATTAAATGTAAAAAGAACAAAGTATTGGCAGAATAGAAGCAAGACATGGATAAGCCTTTACTCACGATTGTTGCGTGCAAGGGGAGCACAACGGACACCACTAAAGTCACCACAAATGCTGTTGCCATCCCTCTGTCTCTAGAGAAACATGACAGACGTGTGGAAGCAAACTGCCGACAAGGATTAATTCCACACTATACCAATCATGCTCAACTGTTCATCTCTAAACAACTTGATGCTGTTATTCATGGTCTGGGTCGGGTTTTTCTACATCGTTAATCTCTATACCAATATCTAGGACAATTAGTTGCACTTCAAAAATCAAACCATAATTAACTTCTTAAGCCTACCTTTCCTCTTTGCAACCAGTTCCTAGAAAACGTCTAGAGGTCAAGCTAGTAAATAAACAAGGAAAAGGTGCCTGCCAGTCTGTTGGTCAGTTCTAATTTGCTCATTATACCAACAACCTGAAAGTTTTGTGAGTTGGTGATTAATTTTGGCCCCTTTTTGCAGCCCAATTTACCTAAAGAACTCTCATCACCTCTCACCTTTTGGATGCAGAAATCAACTCATGTTTAGTTAGATTAAGTGCTCGGAACAGCAGGCGTCCACATCCCCGAAGTACTTTGGATCGACGCATCCAATGCAAGGCAGTTTTGGTACATTTTTGAAAGAATCAAGGCATTGTTTTATCGAATCTCACTTCCACTGAGCCAAGCGTGCGGAATGTTGGATAATAAACTTGATTCCTAAGGTGATGCGGCATCCAACTAGCATCCTAGTTAGAGGGTCAAAGTCAAATCAATGTCAAGAAGGTGAAAGGCTAAGGGTCACAGGAGATATCACGAGTTGTAAAAGGTTAAGAGTCATAAGTTATAGAATATAAAAAATCATAAGTCATATGAGATTTAAGAGCCATGGGTCATGCGTATATCAAGAGTTATGAGTTAGGAATATTAAGGGTCAAGAGTTATAAGTTATATGTAAGAATTTCTAGAGTCACATGAAATCTATATAAAAGGTTGTAAGCATCCATTTGTAAGGGATGAGTTGAATGAAAATCATTCTTCTTCCAAACTTTGCTCTTGAGAGTTTCTACCATCTTCTTTTTGAGTGTTCTTCCTCATTTTCTAACACAAAAATATCAATTTACACCTCAACTCCACTTACATCCTATCACTTGCTCCCTACGTTTTAAGTTATTCCATGCATCTACGCTTAGCTCCCCCGAGGACTTGCTGTAATTTGTTGATCACAGTCGTCATAGTGTTGTTGTTCGAAGAAGTGGATGGCCTGAACCCAATTTTGGCCCCTTTAAATGTCCAAGATAAGGTTAACTTCTTATACAACTTTTTTGGTGCGCAAAGGTCCTTTCCACAGCAAAGAAGTGAGCAACACAACAATGGAAGGCAATCACTGATCACAATAAGACACCTTTGTAGCAGAAACAAAACAGTGAGATAGAGACAACAGGCTCAGCTTGCTGCTGTAGGATGGCCTGGTTAAAGAACTAATTAAGGCCTGCAGAGATTCTTCTAGCCTGTTACATCAACATGGCAACACTTATGAGCAGGAGGAAAAGCTGTTTTTGCTCAACAAGAAGAGAATCATGGCAGAGGACCTTAGTGCCTTCATTCCCATGAGGCAACTCTTTTTTTAACCCCACTTTTTTTGAACTCGATAGAGGGAATAAGGGCTTACCTAAAGTGCAGACAGTACCCACAAAACGACCATGAGATGACCTCGAAAGGGCCCCGGGCGAAGGCCTAGCATAGGCTTTGGTTAGCAACCTTTATCCAGTGACCTCTCACTCTCTTCCCTGTCATTCTTCATTTTCTTTCCATCACGAGTCCATTCAAACAACAAACATTCATAAGGATTTTTAACACTTTCGATGGCCATAATTTGTGGGCTTCTCTTGGGTAATCTATATAAGCTGTTGCTCTCCTGTTCTATTGGCATATTCTTGAAAGCAAGTGGCCTAAGAAGAATTATCCCAGCATTACTTTAAATTGATTGGACTCGAAACTTAAAAGCCTTGGAATGGACTAACCACACTGCAGTCTGTATTTGTTAGGAGCTTCTTCCAGTTGATAAGATTGATAGATGTATCATCATTTATCATCCAATTCCAAACGACTCTAGATTTACCTGTTAATATTGATCAACACGGAGCATTCTCTTACGTGTCAGAAATAAATTCTGTTGCAATGTTAGTATCATAAGATTTGCAGTTACATGAATAAACAGGTCTGCTACTCACTATGCAGAAAACAAGTTCTAAATTAATGAATATAAAAACAAATAAACACATGATACAATGATGCGGATTCTGATAAGCAATGGACGACCAATTTTTCTGGGAAAAAAATTAGTAAATCAATTGAGGAAAGACATATGGATCAGCGTCTGTTCAAAAAACAATACAAGAATAGTTGCTAACTGAAGTTTTTACAAGAATAGTCTGCTGGCTGATGACTTCTCCATTGTTTTCTATTTTCCTGGTTGGTCACAGGGAGAAGTGAGAGAAGGAAAAAGTAGGAGGTGGGTTGGTATTGCTTTGATGAGAGGAGGGTGATGGAGGTGAAGGTTTTATAGAAGGCTAAGTAGCTGTTTGAAGGACAGCTAGTGCATTTGTTGAGAGAGGAAGGTGCCTATGGTGGCCATGGAGAGATACGAAGGACCCTGCAGGATACTAATTTTGTGGAACTTGTTGGTTCTTGACCTGGTGGAATTTTCCTTGAAAGAGAGGAGCAGGCAGGCCTGCTTTTTTGGAACAGTAGTTACAGACACCTGCTAGTAAACTCAAACGTTTTGTAGGCCCAGAAAGAAAACTAAGAGTTAAGGGTTATATTTCATTAAAGGACCATAAACTTCATAAGGTAGAAATTCAGTAAGCAAGCAAAGGTATGGAGGTAAACACAGTTAGCTCTAGACCAATAAAACCCTAGCAAGAGTTGCCTAACACTTGGCTTGAGCTAACAATAACGTTCATTTTTATTGGAGACTCGGTCCGAAGTTAACGCCTATGAGTTGACTTCCATGTTCCATTGTACCATTATTCCATTATTAGTTGCTAAGGATCTTGGGGACAGTCCTCAAATCAAGACATAGGTACAGGTGTGGGAAACTGGAAGGTGCACCGGTGGCCATGTCGCTCTAAATGGAAGGACTTCACTGGAAGCAAGAAATTGGATGAAAAATTGGTGCAAAGTTGATTTGATATTGAGGAGACTATCGATCATGTCGTTCTGCGGTGCCCAGGGCTAGGGTGATTTGGTGGAGGGCCTCTGGGCTACTACCTCATTCAATGGAGTCGGCACATGATTTGATCCTTTTGTTGAGGGCTTCCATGCGGAGCCCTACCACTCATGAGGCCGGGACCTGGAGAACATACCTGGCCTACCATATATGGTTGGATAGCAATGACAGTTTGTTTGAGGGCAGGAGGTCACCTCCGTGGTTTGTGGTGGATAGAGCTATGCGTCACGCGGGGGAGGTCTCTACCGCTACTACTTTGTTCTTTTCCAAAATGACCAGGGACATCTGGGATAGTTTGTTTTAGACACGACTATTTTCCAAGTACTTTTTTTATAAAGATGGGTGGCGGAACGGGTCAAGGAACCTGCTGTAGAACATTCGGTGCTAGTAGTAGAAATGAAACACTGATGATAGTGAATTTTCCATGAAAACAGCATTCTTTTTCCCCCGAAGATTCCAAGCACACTTCTAGTTACTTGTTTGTTTTCTCCAGGAGGATCCTTCCCCAGATCATTTCCACTAACTTTTGTTTCTCAAGTCCATCTCTTGGGATTCACCACAAACTTCTTGCGATGTTTATCGATCTTTCTTTACTTTTTTTTCCATGAAATTTGAATGCTTTCCTTGAATATTCTAACAAACTCAAAATTTACAAATCGTAAAACGATGTAAGTTGATCGCCCAGTTTTTCTTTTTTTTGCTAAAGAAAAGGAGAATACAAACTCTTAGGTTTTCCTGTCCATTATTATCTGTCAAGATGTAGTAGAACATTGAATGTGTTAAGTTGGGTTGTTAACAATAGCATGGGAAATATCCTACAAAGAAAACCTACATGATGAGGGGGCCTACAAGCAGAATGAAAGGTTAAGTAATGATAGCGTAATCTAACATGATTATTTTAGCATTTGAGAATGATATCAGTAAGCATGAAACTTTTAAATGTAAAAGAAATCATTAGATTTCCCACAAACAAACAAAAACATTGGATACAAAATATCTTTGGAAAACAAATATGGATGATTATAGGGATAGTTTTAGAAGCAGCTATAACGCAAAAAAAAGAAATGTGGAGAGTGAAAGAAAGCTGCGGTGCGACAATTACAGCAGCTGTAACTGAAGATAGTTAGTAAATAATTTTTGATATACTATTGGCTTGTTTGAAATATATATGTGGAGGATTGACATGAACAAACAAGCAAAGGACAGTGGAACAATTAACAAATGCGATTGTATATTTTTTCGCAGAATTTTCTGAGTCTTTGGCACAGATAATCTTTGATGGCAAATGCCAAACCACGTCTCCTAAATGTAAAAAACCAGGGATACAAGTCATGAAATAGGTAGGATATCAACCAGTCATAAACTAGGCAAATGGATGCCATGCCCCCTCCGAGCAAATCTCATACCACCATTAATGCTGTAGGAAATAGGACACTACGACCACCATAGCCACTGCTATAGTTTAGGCCGAACTAAAAATAATGGATGATTAGGCCGCCTTCTTTGCCATCACTCTCTGCATGCATGCCTCTCGAAATCCTTCTATCTAGCCTAGCAAACAGTATTCTCAGGAAGCCAAGCCTTCTCCCAGGCCCAAGAGGTACTCCCTTCCTCGTCCCCATAGAGAACTTCTAATAGGCCATGTTCAGCTTGTTGTTTCTCGTACTTCGGCAAGAAATTCAACGAGAAGGCCATGAGAGAGATTGATGCAACCGGAAGCATTGAGAACACCTGCATGAGAAAAGGTCTATTTTTGCCTTCTCTAATTAAGCCTCGGGATTAGATATTATTGAAATAGTATTAATGACTATAAAGGTCTATTTTTGCCTTTTCTAAACAACTTCAAGCATTAAAAATCCATAAATTATGACTTTGTCGTCTCAACAAAAAAAAATTCGTGCACATCTTTCTAAACATTAAAATTTGTATAAATATTCTCTCAAAATTAATATTTACATATATATACTCCAATAAAATATTTGTTTTGCATATATATCCTTTTTTTTTCTTTTTTTCTGCATATGTGCCTACACCATCTAACGCTATTAAAAAATTAGCAATTTAAAATTAAAAATAACTAAAATATTTATAAAAAGTCTAACTTTACGAAGGATATACGTTCAAATAACAACTTTACGAAGGTAATTATGCAATTTTACATATGTAGGAGGGTTTACATGTAAAAAAGTCTAACTTTTTTTTTCTATTTCAATTTGTTTTAACACTCGGATTTGTCTCGCCTCTTAATATTTTCTGTAAAAATATTGCTCGAAAAAAGATTCATTCGATTACTAGATAACAAAAAGAGTTATGAAAGTTTTTTCACTAATCATGAGATTATTTAACTTTATTCTTCTTCATTTACAACAACCATTATCTCTTATTTTATTGAAACAAAGTTTATAATATTTATTGTTATTGATGCATATATAAAAGCATGTATTAGAATATAGAAAAAGATTAGAATCTCTTAAAAGTATATGATAGATTGTAATAATTAAGCTTCCTTACTACTACTATACTCATAAATGGAAGAACAATATCAAGCATCCCCGAGCAAAATTATTTAAGGACTTCAGAATTCTTCAGACTTACTAACAATCTCCGCGGTCATGTGGTAGAAAGCCACTCCTTACATATGTATCTTAAGCAACTTTTCTTTGAACCTTCTTTTTTCTAGAAAAAAAAAGATTTAGTATATCAGGCCCATCTTGTCATAGTAATATTAAATTGGCTATCCTGCACATGAAAAAATTTCTACATCTAAAAGATAAACATTGCAAATCTCGTACACTAAAAGATAAATATTGCAAATCTCTCGCAATACTTTTCTTTAAATAGTTTATAAAGTTAAAGGGGGGACCTAACTATTTTTATGTAAAAAAGGATACAATGAAGAACTATCTATAGTGGAAAAAGGAGTTGAGGTTTAGTTTTAATTCCAAACTAAAAAGTAAAAGAGACGGTCGAGAAAGATCAAAAAAAATTTAAAAGGAGGTAGAAAGATATTAGTTTCCAATAAGGCTCGTTAACTTGTTACTACTTTAAGAGTAAAAAGATAATTTCATAATTTCAATTAATTTTTAATTTAAATAAATATAATTTTAGCTAATCAAGTCAGTTGAAACGCTAGATCAAAAATATTTATATAAAAATAGTATTTTATGAGGGTATGCA
The DNA here is from genome assembly GCA_025769935.1 of Phoenix roebelenii. Taxonomy (NCBI): domain Eukaryota; kingdom Viridiplantae; phylum Streptophyta; class Magnoliopsida; order Arecales; family Arecaceae; genus Phoenix; species Phoenix roebelenii. The sequence continues at coordinate 10,686 of JAOXJJ010000771.1, forward strand.
CATAAATATCAATTTAGAGGGTCTTCATGTAAATTTTAATATTTAGAAAGGTATTTATACAAAAATCTAAGAATTTTTTGCATCTGACAGATGTTTCTTTTTGCATGTTTGCTAGTTAAGGATATTTTCGTCATTTCAATTTCAAACTGCTAACTTTTTAGTGGCATTAAATGGTATGGGTACATATGCAAAAAAAAAAAAAAAAAGGTATACATACATAATAAGTGTTTGATAAGGGTATATATGTAACTATTAATTTTAGAAGGATATTTATATAAATTCAAATATTTAGGAGGGATGTGCACAAACAAATTCTTAAAATAATGATGTACAAGATAAATGCTATTAAAAATGATAAATATAGTAATTATAAGGCCAAGGCTGTTGGAGGAGTTGCAATAGAGATTTTAATTTGCCACGTTGGTCCTCATGTGCTTTGGTAAAAAATTAGACGAGAAGGCCATCAGAGACAAGGTGCAGGATAAGGAGAAGACGACGGTGGCTGCGGCGACGCCTTGGATGGCGCAGGCTAAGAAAGACATGGCCGCGTGGCAGGAGATCGCCGTCAGCTTGACCGGTGGCGCGTCCCCAAGGAGGCAACGACCCATCATTAAATCGGATCCAAATAGCTAAATCGGGCCGGCCCGATCGGGTTTGGATCCGGGCCCGGGACCGGCCCGTTTTTAGCCCTGTTTCACTTGCACCATCCAAAATCGGAAGCCCCCCGCCGGATAGAGTGTGAGATATGAGGCGGCGGAAGGCGACGACGGGCCGGCGAACCGCCGCGTCACCTGGCCGAGAGCGCCCCCTCGACTCGCTCGGCCTCGAACCGGTTCCCTCTTCCTCCTCCGCCGCCTCCCGCCGCTCCTCCCGGGTCTCTGCCTCCCTCCTCTTCGATGGCCACGCTGGGTTCCCGGCGGAGGAGGCCGGGCCAGACTTCACGTCGGAGCTCCAGGACGGCGGACGGTGGCCGAGCCTAGCGGAGCCCAGGACCTTTCCCCACAGCGTGAAGCAGCAGTGCTGGGACAAGGCGGAGAAGGTGAAGGGCCGCGACCCCGACCGGTGGCGCCGCGACCCCCTCGGCAACGTTGTCTTCCGGAAGCTCGTCGGCTGCCCCGGATGCCTCTGCCACGACTATGATCACATACTCCCCTACTCCAAGGTACCGATTTGATGCTCTTCCTCTACACGTTTCTATTTATTCTAAGAAAAACTTAGGTCTTTTAGTATTTTCCATCTTGTTTGGGGGTTTTGTAATGCAACTTCTCCTCAAATGGAGAAAAAATTTGCTGTGATTTTTCAATCTGGTTTCATGTTTGTAGTCCTAATCTTGGATTTGTGGGGGCAGGTTTTAGAATCAGGGGTTCTGTGAGGTGGTTTGCTATATATGAGAAGGTGTTGAGAAAGGAACGAATCTTTTCATAGCTTATAGCGGTTCTTCTTGGATTCGTCTCAAAGGATGATCAAAATCTTATCTCAAAGTTGTTGCATTGATTTGTTTCTGCTTTAGTTTGGTCGCTGCCTTCCTGTGAGAGCAAGTGGGAATTTTCTTGGTACACAATGGGGGAGGAATTTGTGTGCTTGAAAATTCTAATCTTGTAAGAAGGTGGTAATTGAGGTACAAATCGTAGCTTGTTGATGGGTTACAAATTTGGGAGGAAAAACCGGAAATAATTACACCAGAGGTTTTTTGTTGAAAAGGAAAAGAAAAAGAAAAAAAGCATTAGAGATTTTGGTAAGGAAATAGTATAACCAGAATGAGATCTGTGAACTTCAGGCTTCTAGTAGATAGTCAGTCATTTTTGCAAAATTGCAAATGGATGCACCTCAAGTTTTAATCTGTACACACAGAGGTTTAAATCTATACACCTCAGACCTGAATCTGCATATATTGTGAAATTTGCACCTATTATGGAAGTTAGATTGCCTCATCTGTGAATGAACAATAAAAATGCACCACAAAGCAAAAGTAGCAACTTCAAACAGAAATAACAAGAGGCTAAGAATCTTTACATGGATAACCCCATAACCATAATTATCTTTTCCAGTTAGTTGGGGTCGGCTTACATGGCGAACCCAGCAATGTGGAAAAAATGAGGGGTTCTAGTCTAGATCAACCATGGACAATCCATAATGATGGCATATTGGTATTATGGTTTATGCTCTAGTCCAAGTTAGCGGGTGACAGCTTCAAAAGAACACCTCTTGAATTTCAATAAAAAATTATTTATCTTAAGAAAGTGGATTTCTTTGTTCTTCTCTCTCTGCTAAGCTCTGCACATGGAACAGATAGAACATCAACATTTTTTTTTCTTTCCCTTTCTCTTGAAGCTTCACAAAGGAGAATAAGAGAATCTCAAAAGATCAGGGTTAACTTTCCCTAGGTTCCAAAACAAGCCAAGTCCATTCAAACTTGTTGTTTTTTTTTTTGGTGAAACATTCAAACTTCATGGAAATAGACTTTTCAAGTGTAAAGAAAATGAGAGAGAGAGAGAATAAGAATGATAGTGTGGAGGAAAATCAATTGGCTGCCCTTTCATACATTATGACTTCTTTTTGATTATTTATTTTTCCTTTTATGTGGGTCCTGCTCAAATATAAATACGAAAGCCTTAAACAGGCGAAACCACAGAATATGCACTGATAGAGTATAAAATGATGACTAAGGAGATGGAATGATACCTTTCAATGAAGGACTCTTGAGGCCAATAAAGGGGGGGCATCAGCATAGCTATGAGGTTCGCACTGGAGGTAGGAACTGTGATAGTTCTATAAATGCTTGCATCAACTCTGGTTTTAGCCATCAGTGAGGAGCAGTGATTAAAGGGGATTCCTGAAACTTACTTCAAATGGTTGAGATAAATCTTGCTGACAAAAGATTTGGTTTTGATTGTTAATGTTGTTGTTGAGCAGAAGATGATTGGCGATGTAACAAAAATAAATGTTGAGGTTCTGAACTGATTTTGAATTGGTAAGTTTAGGGTTAGTTTTTGTCTGTTGAAAGGTTCAATAATTGAATTTTTTGAGATTTAACCACCCTCCTCGTCTCTTTTTTTCAAGCATATATCTTGGAGTGAGGAAAGAGATTTGAAATCCATCTCTGATATAAGTGGATAGATTGGATATGTGTTATGTGCCTTGTGTGATCTCCACCTGCCGATGAACTTTTTAAAGATCTTGGGTTGAATGCTAAAAGAAAGGCATTGGTGCAAGAAAGTGAAATAATAAAGGTTGCTGTAGATATGGAAGGAAAGAAAAGGTCACATTATTGCTGGTTATTAGAACTTTTTCTCTGAAAAGAGGTTTAGCTACTTTGAGACAAGCAGTTTAGCTACTTTGAAGTCAGAGCTTAAGAATTAAAAGTTAATCTTCTTTTCCATTCAATAATTTTTTTTTTTTTTTGGAAACAAAAAGAAGAAGGGTAGTTTGAAGAGCCATGCCCCTTTTGTGAAAACTCATATGAAAGTTTTATCTTTAAGTATTAAGGTCCTATTTCCTAAAATTTGATCACATCAGATATTAGAACAACAATGAAATTTTATAATTATGTGATCACATTTAAGTGTTATCAAAATAATTGGGCCTATCAAAGAGAGTGTCAAATATCTTGGTTGGAATATGCAGAGATTCAGGATATGAAGTTCTTTCAGCTATAACTTGGTGTATGACGGGACTTAATGAGATGTTAGCTTTCCTAGAAGGAAAAACTAAAAATGATGATCATTATAACAGCAAAATGAAATCACATCTTCATAAAATGTAGAAGAGTGGGACATATATAATGCATGCTGAAAAAGGATGAAAATCAGAGTGGTCCTCATATACAAGACCAGAAAACCTATTTCTACTCTTGTAAAATATGTAGCGGACAATTTAAAAAGAAGGTTTCTAACTTCAAAAAAGTTGTAGGTTTTGGAAATACTGGAGTTAATGGATAATTTGTATATTAGAGGATACATCCTTGTTTTTTTGGATAGGTGACAACTAAGTACTGATTATATCTGTACAGGATAGCAGTTTAAAAGGTATGAACCCATGGACACTAAGGCATGAATTTTGATGGTAGAGGGCGATGGTATTCTCTTGAAATTTTGCATGGTAATATATTGCTTTTCAAACCTCTTTTCTCTAGTTTATCACCATGACCCCAGAGACCTCTGCATTAATTCTTATATCATTGGAATGTGTGGTCATTCAAAGGGAAGAAATGTAGCAGTTTTTGTTCTTTGGAAATTGGTGTCTATGATTATAAATTGTTTACGTGCATAACATTGAAAACTGAAAGGGTGGAAAATGCAAAATGTTCATGAAAATTAGAAGTCTGTTAGCATGTGCTAGGGTCACATGAATCTAATAGGAAATTTGAAAACAGAGAAGTGATGATTTGCTATTTAATAAAACCCAACCAAACAAATAAATTCTTCTAATGGACTAACAATTGTTCTTTTTTTTTTTGGTTAGAAATGCATGATTTATTACTAAACTGCTGACAGACATATTACAAATTTTCTAGTATCATTTTGCGGTGCATATATCATGACATTGATTGTTTGAGATATTTCTGATGCTTAGTAAATATTACTTTACTTAGGCTATGGAAATGCTTTGTGCAAAATGTTTTATTAACAAAAAACAGAAAATAAATGTTTTTCATGCCATCTCCTGTTGTGTACGAATATATAGATAAAGAATGATTGCAAGGGAAAAGATGAGGTGTGGTTTACAAATGGAACAGAAAACTCTGAATAGCTGAGGGAAGTATCATTCTTTTAGTCATGGTTAAAATGCGTGTCTGAGTGCATATGATTCTACGGGCTGCTTTATTTGTTTTGATCTTACATCATTTCATCTTTGGAAGAGCTCCTCTTTGCTCATTTATATTCTTAGCTTCTCTTAACTTGATATATTAAATTATAAAGCTGTAAATACAAAGTACTAGGTAATACAAAGTAGTAGGTAAGCTCCTTGATGATAAGTTTCGCCCCGCCCTTCTCTTTTTTTTCCTTTTGATGTATGGTTAGCTTGACCTTTGTCTCTCTAATATCTGCAAATTATAGGGCGGGAAGAGCACCTTGGAGAATTGTCAAGTTTTGCAGGTAAGCATGGTATTCTTTTTCTCAGTGTGCTGACTGTTTCTCTCTCTTTTCCTATATTCTTCATATTGGAAACTTTTAAAGTTGAATGATTATCCACTGTTATGATGACTTGTTTAGTTTAAATTTCGTTAGACATAGTTGGAGCGAGTTGGTACATAAAATTCTTTCTTATCTTTGATGATATTTTTACTGAAATGTTATATTTCATGAACTAGCAACAGAATCAGTCAGACTAAAATTACTCCTTTACGGGTATTTTGATTTAAGTCTAAGCTAAAGCAGGTGACCATACATAAATCCTTTCTCTTTTTTGCAAAGTATTAATGTATCAGAGATCTTGGATAGTTAACCCAAGATATATATATATATATATATATATATATAACATAGTAAGTGATGTTTAGTTAGCTTTATTATGAAACAAATGCATAAAAAATATATGATGAAACTACAACTTTGACGGCTGGCTTGTTTAGTTTTATTTCCTCTAATCTACTCGTCACGTAAATTCCTATAACAAAGTCCACTTATGAGTAGTCCTGTTTTAGTGATGGAGAGTAATAATTACTAGAACATCCTGGAATCTTCCCTGGCATTTTTTCAAAGCTCATTTTGGAGGAAACGTGTTATGGTCATCTGAAAATGGTGATGTAGCCTGCTTACTTCCAAAACAAATAAAATAAAATAAAAAATAAAATTAAAACAAAATAGAAAAAGCCCATATTCATTTTGCTATATGCTGGCCAACAGTTGAACAATGGGCCGTAGGAGCTGTACTGGTAGTGGGGAATATAAAATAAAAAATAAAAATAAAACAAAATAGAAAAACCCATATTCATTTTGCTATGTGCTGGCCAACAGTTGAACTATGGGCCGTAGGAGCGGTACTGGTAGTGGGGCGCGCTGTGTTTTTTTGATGGAATATGGTTCCCTGCTTCTAATATTCGATGTAGTGGTAGCTACAAAAACTGATGCTGAAGTTCTTTTTTTTTTTGGTAAGATTTTTGTTGTGCCTCTCCTGTGCTTATGTCTTTATTCAGATGAGATAGAAGAAGGGAAGAAATGAGAAACAGAACTTTATTATCAGAAATTTGCTGTAGATACAACTAGGTATTCAGAGGCCATACAAAAGTTTTATTTTCAAATTATACATTGTTCTGATTTTGTAGGGAATCCAGGATCAAGTAGTACATCTTTTAAAAAATCAGCTAGTTGAAGGGTCTCTTCCATAATTAACTGTAACAGCGTTGGTGTACTTTAATCTGATTGTGTCCTTTTTTATGCTTTGATGTTGATGCTTGACTGTTCTGGTGTAATAAATTTCTGATTATTTTCAAACATCCATTAATGGAATGTGGCAATTAGAAAGTCTTTGCTGTTTAATTATGTATAATCAGTATGATACATGCACAGTTATCTTTTCTGTACTCAGTAATGTTATCTGCATTATAGATTATATGAGCATTTTCACCTGTTGCTTCCCACTCAAATTTGGTTGACAATTAATTTGGTTTTTTCTCTCATGTTCAGGCAACTGTTAATCGATCTAAGGGAAATAAGACAGAGATATCCAAATCCGACCTCATACAAAAGAGCGCATATTGTAGGGTTTCAGGTACTTGAAGGTTTTACTAAAAAGCTGTTTATCAAATTTATATGCAGGATTAAAGTACAATATGACATGCTTTTCTAACTTGATTGGTAATGTTGGAGCTTCTAACAACCACAGGACGAGATATGGATCTTATAGAACTCTCCGCATATGGTAATGTCCGTCGTGCATCAGACTCAAGGGGTTGCAACATCCAATGACAAAAACAGCAGTATCTGAAAAGTGCCGAACAATAGTATAAAACAACCATGTGATCCATGGAATTTGTAGCCCTAATAACGTATTTACTTATGTAATTGGAAAATCTTATGTTTGGTGTCTCTAAAATGTGCAATTTTTAGTGCCAAAATATTTTATATGTAAAATCTGTCCTTGGGATTAAACCGTAATCCAACTGATTTATGTTATAAACTAGTGTTTTATTTTTTTTGTTGACCACTTGATGCATGGATTAGGGGCCTCCAAATTACATGATCTTTTGTGTAATCATCAATGTGAGACCCCCATCATCCAATCTAAACTTAACCGGATCTGAGTGGAGACTGCTTGAATGTAGCTAAGTGTTTCTATATATGCTTGCAGGCGCATGAAGATATGTATGTTTGCATGTACATATGTATGCCATGCATGCACACAATTATGCTTTATAAGGGTATGATAGGGTGTCTTAGAATGCATCAGCACTGAAGAAGAATACCTTAATGCGTAGCATTAGGATAAGTAAATTGTTTATGAGTATCAGATCACTTGCTTTATTTCATGAAATCTTTGTACTAAAAACTTCAGTTAAAGAATATCATCCACCATACTGTTGAAAGTTCTAAACAGAGAACCTTATCAGCAACACCATTTTTTTAATTTGACTAATCTAGATGTACAATGTTACATGTTTGTAAACACAAGTGTAACAAGTGTTCCATCTTCATTTTTTGATGGAAATCAAACTTTTGACCTTGCCTTTCTGATGAATCTTCCACCATACATGCCACTGCATATTGACAATCTTCTCAACTAAGTTGTTAGTTGCATATTCCTTATTTTTTCTGGGAGTATGGGATCATCTCCCCATTTCATTTGTGGCTTTGCCAGCTCTGAAGGCTCAATATTATCTGGCTCATTCATCTGATGATTGTCAAGCATACCTATTCAGAAGCTTAGAGGAATGCCTCCCCGCATGATCATTGATTCCATTCATTTTGAATTATGTTAGATGCTTTGATCATGTTTCGTCGAAAGTGGTTGCTTCTAGCAGACCTACAAATCCATTGTTCTGAGCTTGATTTCTGACAATCTCTCCTGTATTAGTGCCAGAAGGACTGTGCTTGCATCACTTCCTAAGTCTTCTTCCTTCACGTTCATCTACCAAGCCATTCATCCATGCAGTTATTCATCTTTCTCCAACTTTAACACTATAGTTGATATATTAAAGTTTTGTAGGCTGGTGAAGAGTATCGACACTAAAAACTTTATCCCATTAATTAGCTAATTGTTTTGTTTGCGTTGCTCGGTGATGCTGTACATGTGATGCCTCCCTGTTATTTCTTCTCAAGGTCAATGGTGGAAACACGCTGGACTTTTGTGATGCTTCTTATAGGGCTCGTTTGGTTCGCAGAAAAAAAATGGGAGAAAGTATGGTCAACGGAAAAGTAATAAGATGCCTTTTGTTTGGTTGGAGTTTTCAAATGAGAGAGATGGGAAAGTTATATTTTCATGGGAATATGATTCCCATATTTCATGGGAAAGTTTTTCCCATGATAAACATGGGAAAGTTACTTTCCCATGAGGTGGGAATCATTTTATTTTTATTTTTTTCCAAAAAGGTCCTTCAGCATTAAGGAAGCATTAAACATGCATTAAAGGCCTAATTTTTATTAAGGGCATAATAGGAATTATATATAACTTTCTCAGGAAAATGGATGGCCAACCAAACATAAGCACTTTGAAAATTTGTCACTTTCCCATGGTCAACCAAACATGCCAAAAGTATTTTCCTAGGCATCCTCTTCCTGAGAATTTGTTTTGCAGGAATCATATTTCTAGGAGGAAAAATGCTTCCCGCGAACCAAACGAGCCCATAATGATAACCATCAATGATATGGCAATAAGTTGTGATTGATTTATATCAGTTTTTGCTGATCATGCTTGCCATGAATTACATTCTTTGCCCATGTTTCAAGCATCGGCTATCGCCATAAGCTCCTCTAGATCCTTGCACACAAATACTATTTATTTCATATGAACCCTGAGAACATAAAAGTTAAAAACAGCAAACAGAAGCACAAATAAATTACAAACATGTAGATGCGCGGTAGGTGCTGCAGGCCGGTTTGATTATCCTAGAGGGCGATTCAGTCACGGTCATTTGGTGGATTCGGAGGGGTTCAAGTGGTGAGAGCACGGACCATCCCTTGATCCGGGACATTGGGATGATGATGAGGGATGGGGTGGCCTTCGAGGCCAAGCATGTATTTAGAGAGGCCAACGAGGCGGCTGATTGGGTGGCTGCCTACGCGTCCCACTACTTAGGATAAACCCTGTGTGGTCAGGAGAGAGGAATTGCCACTAGCACTCCACGAGCTTATATTTTTTGATTTTTTTTTTATTGTATTCGTATGTACATTGTATGAAGAACCCGTCAAAGCAACAAAAAAAAAAGGAAAAAAACAAGTAACATGTAGACAATTGAATATACAATTGAAGCCATTGGCTTACAAAACATACCTTCTAGGTTTTTGTTGCGCATGGCCACAATTTTAGCCCGTAGTTCAAATTACGTAGTTGTTACATTTCATCAGAAATATCTTTTTACTTCTCTCATGCATCCTTTTAGCATTGTCATCTCAGTCAAGAACATTTTACATAGAACATTTGCAGAGTTAAATACTTTTGGGTCTCAGAGCATTTCTTTGATTCTTTTTACTATCATTTATGTTGATTAACACGCCATCTGCAAATTATGTCGGTGAGAAATGGATATGTCACAACTTTTGGCTTTACTTGAGGATTTTAAAATTATAAAAAATTGTGATATATAAAAGTGAATGCCTAGTTTCTAAAAATTAAAATAAAATAGGCCTTGGCATGGCCTTATATATATATCTTCGAAGACCGTTTGCTATGATCGGAGGGAAACCAGGTGGTAGCAATATTGTTACAACTGTTTATTCTCCATTCTATATTCAATGATTGGTCGAAAAAATGGTATTGCATTTAGCTCTTTCAAAAAATAGTATTTCATAGGAGAGAATTATATATATATATATATATATATATATATCCTTGCAAATATGGTTTATTGGATGTTTATCTTCAAAAAAGTTATTATTTGTATATATACTTCTTAATTTTTTTTGTTTTTGTAAAATTATCCCTTCCACTAATTTTTGACTAATGGTGTTAATAAATAATTATGTATAAAAATAATATTAGCCTTTTATATTGATTCATCTAAAAATTTATAAAAAAATAGAGAATAATACTTTTTACACCTAAAGTGGTTATTTGTAATATTGCTAGTCAAAAAAATCTAATGGGAGAAGTATCATTGCAAAAATATGATGATTTAAGAGGTCATATGTATGGCAGTGCGCTTCATTTAGGTGATCAGATTTAGGGTTTCTGAGGAGATTGGCTCGGCTAAGATCTATCTTCTTCATCAATTGTAGTCTCTATTTGATTTTGAAAATCCTTGGGGAAACAAAGTAGGAGGAGAGTGGAGATGGAGAAGAGGGGAGGAATACTTTGGATCCAAACTTTTCTTCTTCTTAGAATTAGAAGTTCAATACACATCTCTTTCTAAATCTTTCTCACTTCAGGCAAACAATATTGAACAAACAATTGTATTACATTATATTCTCTTGCTTAGAATATGGTGCATAACATTATATAACTATATAGAGAAATTGCTCGAATAAAAAATTGACCCACTTAATAAAGTAGTTGGACTCTTGCAATATAAGATAAATTGTACCACTTGGGTGCAAGTCAAGTTTCTTTATACTATAAAAAATGAAGAAACAATGCAGAAGTTGCAAATTCTTTAAGATTTTCAGTAAAAAGATTTCAACTCATGATCTTTAACAAGCTTTAACTTTGATATCATGTTAATTAACTAATTGATTCCAAAAATTTAAACTAATTAGAAATGGATCAATCTCATTCTTAATAATTCAATCTCCAACAATATTTATAAAATTAGAAAATTGCTATGTCTTAATCCTGCACCCAGTTATTTTTTTGCATGATATTACAGAATGAAATTTATCTTAGGATGTTTTGAATTTAATTGCCGTAATTATGAGTAGCTGCATTTGAATCTCTTTCCTCTACATTAACCCTTAGTACCTTTTTGATCCTCTACTAGGTATCATGATTCTCACATGCAATTATATTTTGATCCTCTACTAGGTATCATGATTTTTGAATTTTTGATGTACACAAGCACAATAAGTATCACTGCTGTGGCCCCAATGAATAAAGAAGTGCCAACACACTAAGCAATTATATGCAATGTCGCATATTTTGGAGCTTAATTAGCATTGCACTTGGATAGTTTCAAAAGGTAGGTGATATCATGATGAAGGCAACATCATGAGGACCGAGATGAGCACGTAAGTTTGTTGTAGTAAATTTCAAGAATATTGAGCTAGACAATACTACCACCTTGCCCTACACCTTATGAGAATTTGCATGATATAAAATCTTGCAGTAAGATTGCCTGTCTATAAGATTTTTCCTCGATTATTAGAGGAGAGAGAGATGATACAGAAGAGTTAGTGTCAAATTCTCTCTCTCTTTGGAGTTTGCTTGATAATCAAAAAGGCATACATGCTGATATTGTCAAGTTCCATTTTTTCCTGCAAATTATGTGATAGTGAAGGTGCACGCTCCCTTTTCATCAGAGAAATAAAGCCTCTGAAGCTCCAATCAGTATCTTGGATTTGCTCTCATGATAGTATACTTAAATATCAAACCATTAACCTCAACTTCTAAATTAGCTGAAAGGCCAAATGCTATCTTGTAGAGAAATTGCATGTAGATCCCAAAGACCGACACTAACATCTTCTTGAGTTTGGCTTGAGATTGATGCCACTAGGCACGGTTCTGACCACAGGAACATAAGCTAACAAATGATTTAAAGTTTGGAGTTACATTTATATCCTATGAATGATTCTCCATAATAGAACAACTTGGCACCTTCATGGGCGTGAATTTGTGATGGTTGTAACTTGTTCCTCCCATCTTTGTTATTAGAGCCTCAAGCTTGGCCTGATTTTAGACCCAGCCATGATTTTAACCCGAGCTCAACCTAACCCATAGAAATATTACACCAACCTTCTTATAATGCCGGTTGGCTCGAGCGTGCCATGTACTACCCTAGCTCAACATGCATCTCTAACTCGCATGTTGGACTCCATAGCTTTTCCATTACATATGGAGTAGAGTTTGCGAGGGAAATAAAGCACCTAAAGTGTGGAAAGAATGTCCAATTAAATGAAATAATACCGGGGCTTTGTATAATTTTTGCTAAAAAATAGAATGAGCCGTAATTAGGTACTATGAACTCTAACCTTAGGCTTGAAATTCAACTCAATGGCACCCCTAGTGTTAGATTGAGCTTGAATATAATTTTTTCCAAATCTAAATACCTGGTTCAATTTCAAGCTAAGATCAAATAACGGCCTCAAAAAACAAACAAAAAAAAGTTTCGCCCCGCCCAATGCTTTATTGGTCAGGACAAGCATAAAGTTGCACATGCTTTTTGGGAGGCAGGCTGCAGACTGGGTCGTCTTCTATATTGCACGACATTTCAAGATGTTCTTGTGGACGTCCATAGCAAAGCTTCCACTCCTATTGTACTCTTTATTTTTTATTTTTTTTTGGCAGGATATAGAGCTATATGAATTATCTTTTTTTTTTTTTTAAATCCGCAATGATTATTAAAACTTACCTACATCGAATCAAATCAAATCACGACCGTACAAAGGATGTATCATGAACCGTCCAACTTAAACGGTTCTGATCATCCCAACCTTTCCTTGCACGTCGGTCTTCCGTACAAGCCCCCCCCCTCTCTCTCTCTCTCTCAACTCCCCGGCGGCCGACGATATAAAATCCCTCACGTGAGAGAGGGGATAACCTCGAGTACGCTTCGCCACCAACGTCACCACCGCTCCTCCCGTTCGAGATCGGAGGGCGAGAAAGGGGGTTTCGGTCCTCCGCTTCCATCTAGGGTTCCGGTTCTCGCGATCGAGAACCCTTCTCGGAACTCTAGCTCGTGGATCCCTCGCCGATCCATGGGCTTCTCCTCTCCCCACCGGCCCGATATCTTCGAGATCTACGCGAGATACTGCGGTGAGCGGCTGGACGCCTATTCTTGTCTCGACTTCTTCTCCTTTTCTTGCTATCATTTTTTTTTCGGGATTGGATTTGGTTTTGCTTTTCTTTTTGTTTGATGTTCCCGGAATTTGAACGAGCGTGCGGTGTTTTGGATGGTTTTGTTGCGCATCTTGCTTCTTGATGAAGAAATTGGTGCCTTTGTTGGGCCGGTGGAGGTGCGTTAGGGCTTTGGGTACTCTTGGGGCTGTACTTGATGTGTAGAGGTGGAAAGTTCATGTCTTGGAGATGTGGGTTGTGTAGAGGAGGTTTGATGATTAAGTGGAGCAATACAAGGTGCAATTTAGTGTTTGACATGCTAACTTTTGTTGATGAGAACTTGAAATGGAACAGTGCGGGTTGATAGGTTGATGAAGGATTTTTGGGCAACTTGGTTGAGGAACCACATTTATATTTTAAGCCACAACAATCCTGATTGAGTTATTCACGGAAAACAAATTGGTTTTTTGGAGGGTTTATTGGCTTCTTTATGCTGTCAAACATAAAAGAATTTGATAGATTTTTAGTCAATTAAATAAATTATATAGGTGGCCTGAATTTAAGTGGATTACTAAAATTTCCACTTTCAAGAACAACAGCTATCAGTAATTGAAGCCAGGAATGAGCAAGTCTTATTTAAGTAGCTTCTTCGTGTTCTACAGCTCTAACCTTTTACAATTTATAACCTGTATATTGGATATGACCTTTGACCTTTTGTTTTATATATTTTTATACTGTCTATATGCAATGCTGCCACCCAATTGTCACTATTTTTTTTGAATATTAAGTGAAGTACAAGATTTGGAGTCTTTCATTTTTCATGTTGAGCTTAGAAGACATTATTTTATATAAATCAATTGTTTTTGCTGTCATACTGTGAAGCATGCTTTTTTGTCGTGAAACACAGGTTTGAGAGCAGTAGTTATATGTCTTGATGGGTAATGCTGGAGCCCAATTATAATTCATGTGTGGATGCATCCAAACGCCTGTTTTCTCTTTTATTGTGTCATATCAATTTGACTTGATCATGTGCATCCTATATTCCCATACAATGTCGGAACACTAAAAATTGTTGTTGAGGCATTTCATTTCTTACTGAATTTTTTCTTGATTTTATTCAACTATAGATATTTTATCAAGAAATGACCATGCTACCTCAAAGGAATTGTTGGCTGTGCTTTCCAAATCATTGGAGTGTAGAGGGCAAGCAGGGTATGTCCTTTTGTTGGGATATGTATAATCTTCAACATTTTAAAAATTGCCTAACTTATTTACATGTTCATTTTTTACATCTACATTTTGTAAGCTCTTAAATGAGGAGACCAAGCCTTTGCACTGTTTGAGCATGTTTTTATGTGTGCATGATCAAATGTACATACCCATGTGCATAGTAGGTAGTCATGTAACAAACTTATTTATAACTTGGGTGGTCATTTTCATCACACCACGCTCAACATAGGTCCAGCATGGGAACCTGAGCTATTCAATAAAATGCCCTTTATGCTGTTCATCACCAGAAATTTTGCCGAGTGAAAGACCTAGATCATCAGTCGCTACTTCTGTTTTAAATTTCAAAGAGGTATCATGATAAATGATCAAGCGTAATAACCACATATTAACCAGTGCAAGTTTTGCTGTATACAGTCTAGTCAGTAGTGTTGATACAGGGCCTTATTGGAATCCAAGCTGGTCGATGGATGACGATGCAGCCCATAAGCATGTTTTGTGTTAGAATTATTATACTTATCTCTTCCTTCCATTGTTTTTGTTCCCATATACTATTTTTTGATGTTGGCATGCATACACATGCACCTTTGTTCTTTGCATAGCTTAGATATCACTGGGTCTATTGTGGCACTAGCTCTTGCAGAAGCTTTTCCCCCTTTCTTTCACTATCTCATCATGATCTTTGGTTTTCAGGGAGGCAATTTATAATGACCTTTACAAGCTTATGTCATGCCTTGACTTGTCTGTGAGTGTTAATTATTTTGTTGTGTTTCTTGGAAGACTATCAAGCTTGTAGTTAATTTGCTGGGTTTTAATTTGCTACCTACTCTTACTGTACCTTAAAAAATTCATTACTGGTTATTATATTGCAGGTAGATTCTCGTAATTTCAATTGCTTCTATGATTTTGTCTTCTTCTTTTGCCGTGAAAATGGGCAGAAGAACATCAGTAAGATTATTTCTTGGATCCTTTTTTTAAGCAAAAAGAAAAATAACCAAGCTAATGTTCAATTTATGTTCCTTTGTTATCTTAATTAGTATTTATGTGTTTTCAAATATTTTTCAGCTGTACATAGGGCCATAAGTGCCTGGAGATTAGTTTTGAATGGAAGGTTTCGATTGCTTAATCAATGGTGTAACTTTGTTCAGGTATGAAAATTTTAAATGCTTGATTGAAGGCATGAGCACTCTTCAGCTGCTTTTCTTCAGTTAGTCCTTGGTGACAGCTGTAAAATTTACCCTGGTTTCTTTTACATCTGAGCTTATATATGTTCTTTTGACTTTTTGGGTCACTTGACTACCTTCTTGTCATCACTGCTTCCATATAAAATTTTCTACAAAAATTGGGGACATCTGATTGAGTTTTTTCTATAAGGACTGGTGTGAAATTTTCAGCCCAGTTGATTTTTTAAGAAAATCGATGTTTGAATAAAATCAAACAGAAAACCTTTTATTAAAAAAGTATTTCCTGTAACTAACTTCCATTATCTTCAGAATTAGATGTTCTGTTAATGGAATATTCGAATGCACTTTGTAAGTTTTGGCATGAGTTTCTACCATCCTACCACATATTCTTATAGGAAAACTTTAATTGAAATCCATTTGGGAAAATATTTTAACTGGAAATACTTAGGGTTATTGTCCAACATTTAATTATTGATTGAAGTGGATGTAGAGTTGATGGATTATTTGAAAGAGTTTGAGAATTTCTGTCACGAGATTATATTGCATTACTGGTTTTGGAAAAAGCAACTGCATGGAATTGTTGGAAGAAAACATACTAGAGGGTCTTGTTTACAAAGGGACTGCCAGATATCACTATTGATTCAGACACGTTTGTAGAGTCTCTACTAAAGTTGCAAAATACTGATCCATTGGAGTGGTAATATGAACAGATAAGTCTACCTCATTTTCTTTATATTTGTAAGTTTACTATAGAGTTGCTCAGCGGGCGGGCTGGGTCGGGCTGTTCGGGCAGGCTTGGTCTAAGGTGCCATGTCATTTAGTTAGGCCCGACTCAGCCTTTAGGCTTACTTCCTAGACTCGAGCCCACTACTTATCGGTTTCTTCTGGGCTAGGCCCTCGGGCCTCCTTGTTTTGGCTCATTAGCTTGGGAGGAGGGGTTGCGAGAGATGGCGGCCATGTGGAGGGCAGAGGCACCAAGGAAAGTGTTGAGCTCGACGATGGTGAGGGGGCGAACCGATTTGATGATGTCACAGAAGACGAGGTTGGTGGAGCCCCAGTTGAGGGTGTGGTTGGCGGTAGGTAAAGAAGCAGGAGGAGTTCGTGCGGCGGCAGAGACAAAGGCGGAGGCGGCGGCGATGTGGAGGCATGCACCCAAGATTATCCCCATCAAAGACCCAAGCTAAAAGCTCTGGCCATTCTTCCGCCACCAATGACCTCTTCATCGTCAACAAAAAATTTTCAAATCGTGTCCCCCTTCAAACCTAGTGTTTAGACTTTCAAAGTCTCGATGGCGGCAGCGACACCGGCACCGGCGGCGGAGATGATGAAGGCCAATATGAGTTCACGAGCTTAGTGGCCCTGAGGAGCTCTGCTTTTCCTTGTTAAATTGGTGTCTCTACTATTTTCCGATCAACGACGTCGGGGAGGGGGGTTGGTTTGGAGCGGTGGTGGGGGCAGGGAGGGGAGGAGGGCGAGAGGTGGGGGAGGGGTTTGAGGGAGTGGTGGAAGAGGGATTGGGGAGGAGATGGGAGGATGGATGGGCACGTAGAGGGAGCAGAGGGCGACAAAGATGAGGTGAAGATGACGCGGATTGAGGAAGATGATATTTTATATTATATTTTCTGTTATGTAATATATAATATAATTTAATATAATATATAGTATATATTATATTATATAAATATTGGGTTCGGGTTGGGCTTGGGTCAGGTCGACGTAAATCAAAATTCGGCTTCTTTAATGGTGGGCTCAAATTTCAGGCCTGACTTGATCCTCTAGGCTTAAAAACTAGGCCCAAGCTCATCTAAAATGGGCTGGGCTTGAGCGGGCTTGGCGACTCATCCGGTATTTGACCGGCTCTAGTTTTAGTATTGATTGATCCAATTGGGGGGAGGAATACTCCCTCAACCCCTCAAGTCGAATCTATCAAAAATAATGAAAAAATGGAAAAGATTGGCGAAAGTGGGGTTTATGTCCTTTTTTGCTTTCATTGATGATTCATAAATTGAAATACATAATCTCTATTTGTAATAGTGAGGTCTATGTTTGCACACCTCTAGTCGGATTCCTCTTAGACATGATTTGTAGAAATAAGGTCGAAAGAGCTAAAATCTTATAGGAGATAGATTTCGACTCCTACATCAATTTTGCCTGCTATCGCTCTACCTAATTCTTCTTGTATTGTGAGATATGTCTGGTCAAAGTCTTTTCTAAATTCGGTTTGACCGACCCATTTTCGAACCCAAATGATGGAATTTGGATCTATTCGTTAGTTGTGTTGCACTCTTTAGGGGGTGGCGTGATGTGGTAAATCTCGAAAAATTATCAAATTCAAAAAAGATCATCTCAATTGGGCGTTGTATGGCCAATTTGTGGCTTCCTAAAGTTTGGCACATGTTTCGGCTTCCAATGTGGTGGATGTCGCTCATGTACCTTATCCAGCCCTACTCGCAGTGGCCAAAGTGATCACATCAAGTTTGATGATCTGTTGGTGTGGATCTCTTGGATTAGGGCTTCCTCTATTTAGGGGGATTTAGCTCTTGCTACATCAGAGTTGAAGGCAGGGAAACACCTGCTTCCCCATCTTGCGGTTGAACCACTTAACATTGTTTGAAGATGATTTCCAGCTTTGATCTTCTTTGCCTTGGACCCCAGTGAACCACTTTCCTCACTTTCGGATTTAGACTTCATGGTAGGGATGCTCCTCACCGTTCGTCCTTGTTGATGATGACGACATTGACTTCTCCTCGATCTTAATCTTGGTCAATCAATATGTGGAACCAAGGGGCAAGATCTTGGTCTATCAAGAGTGGCATCAGTTTCTTGTATCATCATCACAAATTTATTGTAGGCATTAACAAGTTGCTCTGCCTGTACAACAGTTGCAAGGTCTATATATCCTTGCATTCTAGAAGCATTGATCATAAACTCCTTCCTATCTTTTACGAGATGATACTTCTTCTACCATCCATAGAAGACTGCATCTTGATCCCATACGTATGAACTCCTAAGGATGACTTGGCATACATCCAAAGAACTACTTCACATATCACCTCATCAATGTACCTTTCATAAGATTTGCTATTAGCTATTAATCATTTGAAAATTAGTAATAGACTTTTAAAATTGAATGTGAAATTTTACAGTGATTTACAATATTGAAATGTTTCCATTCTCTAGTCAGTAGCATCTGAGTTATGTTCTAAATTCTGTAATAAATCCTGATAGCTTTTGATAAAAAAGGAGAGATGCATACAGATATACAGAGACAAACATACGTATTGTTGGCCTGTTAATCTGGGACCCCAAAACAATTAAGTTTGCTAAACACCTTTTTTATTTATTTATTTATGTCTTTATTTTATTATTATTATTTTTTTGAATTTAGGAACATCAACGTCATAATATATCTGAGGATACATGGCAACAACTCCTGGCCTTTAGCCGATGTGTAAACGAAGATCTTGAAGGTTATGATCCGAAAGGTAATCATGAAGTGTTAAATTGTCATAAGTTGTCTCTTAATGTGATATGCTATCAGAACATCCTAAAGCATCATTAAACTCCTTTGTTTTTTTGCTAGGTGCCTGGCCTGTTCTGATTGATGACTTTGTTGAGCATATGTACAGGTTTGTTTTCCTTCTCCAATTGATGACTTTGTCTTCCTTCTCCAATGAACTTTGTATGATGTGGTGAATGCCATATAGACTTCCTTCTACAATACCACCTTTAATGATTTTTATTTTTTACTTACACTAGTTTAATTGTTAATGCTATTTATCTGGAGCTATTGCTGCCTAGGATGGGACTTAAACAGAGTATCCTTTGCCTTATTTTGTTTCACATGGATTGAAAAATTATATATCATCAAGCAAAATCTTACATCTGACACAGTGTATCAACCCCTATCACGAGCAACTAAATTTGTCTGGGAAAATCCGCAGAAGAGAGATTATGTATTTACAGAGCAATTCTTTGGATTTTGAATTGCTGTGAACTTCAGCCGAAAAAATCTTGACATTAAAGTGTGTTGAACTTGATTGTTTCAAAGAAATGAAAATCCTATATACTTTGACTTACTGCAGGCTTGCATTGTCTTATGTCAGAGCTTTTTCATGAGAATAGGTCCAATTTTTTGTACTGAGAATTCTAACTTCCACCAAATGAAACAGAAGACAAAGCATATAGTTCATCCTGAAAGTGTTTGTGAGTTGTTAGAACATCAACACAAATGCAATCTATATTTGATACAGAATGAGTTGCCATCAATACAAGCTGCTAGCTTTGTATGCATCTGTTGCTTGTCTGCTGTGCTTTTTTGTCTGCCATCCAATAGTCGTAATATAAGAGCGCTTTAAAATTGTAAAATGACCAAAATACTTTTATATATAGTTGGTGTTTAAGGGTCTTAAGATAATTGCATAGTTTGGTCTGTATGCAGTGTTGTTTATAGAAATATTAAGGGGCTTGATATGGGAAGCCATTATATTAACTGTGTCCAGGAGATTAGGATCATGCATATACATTTGATTATGCGTAAATATGGAGGTTAGATTTAGGCTCATACTGGAATCTCTAATGATATCCAAAACCATTTTTGATACTTACAAAACAACCATTTGAGGTTAGTATGAAGACACAGGCCCGAGCCTTCATTCAATAAAATGCAAATACGCTTCCAAGTATTTGGGATATTTGCATGGTTAATACTCAATAGTTATATGCATTGGGCAAGTATTGTAACCCATTTGATTTAACCTTGCCTATTTGAATTAACAGATCAACTTGCTATCGGACATTTTTTTCGATTTGACACGACACTATTCCAAAAAAAAATCGACATATCTCACTTTATTATGATTATGAGAATCGATCCTACTCCTAGTCCTATGGTTTCCACACTTGAAGAAAAAAACCTAGGGTATCGCTCAAATTATTGGCCCAGTATTGGATCTCGTTTTTCTCCTGGGCAAATGCTTAATATTTATAATGCTTTGGTAGGTAAGGGTCGAGATACTGTCGGTTAGCAAATTAATGTGACCTATGGGGTACAACAATTATTAGAAAATAATTGATAGACGAGAGAGGGAGAGGCAGTTGTTTCATTTGTTGACCCGAAAGTAAGTACTACTCCATAATAAGAAGCGCATGAAGCACAAAGAAGGATGATGTAAGCTTGGTTAGCTAGAGCAGGAACAAAAGATGCGAAGGCGAGGGCTATGGCCAGAGCCCCCATGGATTGATATAGAACACCCCATACACTATTGTCGATCTGCCAGCACCATAAAGCGGGTACTGAGGCATTTGAACCGAAGCTTTCTGCAGTTTGATACTCAGGCTTTAGTAGCCGATAGGAGGTGGACCATAACTCGTTGACCATGCAAAAAAAAATCTAAGGGCAAAGGCACCATGGAAAGCAAAGGCTCAGGCTCAAATGGTCAGAAAAAAATGCACCGGGTTTCAGTTGTTTTCGGCTTGCTGCTTTTGATGCAAAAAAGACAAAATGGGATTGGATTTCCGGAAGGAAAGTTAGATACGTGCTTGTAATTTTGATTGAAATGGGATAGTTTTCAAACTCCCGAGATGTAGTCTAGACTACGGGCTCTTCCCTTTCTGATTGGATTGACTCGGGGAAGGGTCAATTTTAACCTCCTCCTAAGTATGCTTCACGGCCGCTCATTCATCTTGACCAAATAGTAGAATCTATCTTTCAATGATTTTTTTCTATGCTAATCACCCCTTCCTAACTAGCCCGCTCGATCGATCGTCGGTTGATCGGTGAATGAATAGGGGTTGAGAAGGTTTGAATTTGTCAAAATGTATCGTTTGTTTTCTTTGTCAAACAAAATTGATCAAATGAATCTTTTCGTCTTAATACTCCATCCAAGAGTTATTAGTGTTTATCAAATATGTTCTTATCTAACAAAAGGACGTGAGCTGGGTTCAGAACATCGTGAGACAGTTCAGTCCATGTCCAATGCAGGCGTTAGAACATCGAGAGGGTCTTTTTCTAGTACAAGAGGATCTGAAAGGATGCACCTCTAGTGTACTAGTTATCGTGCCCTCGGTAAATGCTGGATGGTCAAGTGTGGAGCAGATAACTGCTAAAAGTATTTTTCTTAAGTAAAGTACTTTTTTTTAATGAAAAACTAGATTTTCTAGTTCTTATGAACCGAACTCATTGAAATTTCATCCTTTTCTTTTTGTCGGGCGTATTTCTCAAAATGTTCCAAGATCACAAGCAGAATGCTAAGGGAGGGGAGGCTGCGAGTGGAGCATTGAACAAAAAGAAGCAAGCAGGGGAGAGCAAATGTGTTGCCAGACCTTGTCATTATGAAAACTTCCCAAGCATCACCTAATTTCTTCAATAATAGCTCTTGTATCCTAGGTCGGTTCCACAAGCTCATTTATCATGTTGGCTAGAGTTAGCCATATGATTAGCTCTCACTCTCTCCAAAAGTTCCTCTAGAAGAAAGTTTCTCCATACAACGACATTAGAAGAAGACCTTCGAAAATTTGCTCTAGTCTGCAGCCTAATTACATTTCCTATATACATGGTGACCTTGTCATTATGAAAAGCTTCACAAGCAACACCTAATTTCTTCAATAATAGCTCTCGTATCTCAGGTTGGTTCTACGAGCCCATTTATCATGTTGGCTAGAGTTAGCTATCTGATCAGCTCTCACTCGCTCTAGAAGTTCCTTCGGAAAAAAGTTTCTCCATACAACAGCATTAGAAGACCTCCGAAAATTTCTTGTTCAATTAGCAGCATGATTACATTCCTTATAGATATGGTGACCTTGTCATTATAAAAGCTTTCCAAGCAGCACCAAATTTTCTCAATAATAGCTCTCATATCCCAGGTCGATTCCATGAGCCCATTTATCATGTCGGCTAGAGTTCACCATCCGATCAGCTCATTGGCTCCAAAAATTTCTCCAGAAAAAAGTTTCTCCATCCAACAATATTAGAAGAACTTCAAAAATTTGCTATCTATCCAGCAACATGATTACATTTTTCTATAGACATGGTGACCTTGTCATTATGAAAGCCTCCCAAGCAGCACCTAATTTCCTCAATAATAGCTCATATCTCAGGTCAGTTCCATGAGCCCATTTATCATGTTGGTTGAAGTTAGACATGTCATCATCTCTCACTCCAAAAGTTCTTTTGGGAAAAAGTTTCTCCATGCAATACCATTAGAAGATCTAAAATTTGCTGTCTAGTCAGTAGTTTGATTATATTCCCTATAGACACGGTGACCCTGTGATTATGAATGCTTCCCAAGCAGCACCTAATTTCATTAATGATAGCTCCTGTATCCCAGGTCGGTTCCACAAGCTCATTTATCATGTTGGTTAGAGTTAGCCATCTGATGGTTTCTCACTCGCTCCAAAATTTCCTCTGGAAAAAGTTTCTCCATACAACAACATTAGAAGAACTTTGAAAATTTGCTGCTCTTTAGCTATCCCTAGATGGTAATCTTATTGTGAAGACCAAGAAGTGAGTTATTTATACTAAGCATTCTTCTTAAAGCCAGATCCAATCTCCTGGTCCTTGCGAAAAGGAAAAAGAATTTTACGTTCCTCCTTTCGGAAAGGGAGGGTTAGGGAAATCCTTTTGATTGTTGCTTTCTCCAGACCTCTAGAAAAAGCATGAAAAAAAGGCTCGAATGGTACAATCCCTCCATGTCACCAGAATGAAAGAGGCAATCTCATAGTTCCTCGTCCTTAGGAATTCTTCAAGCTCTAACAGATGGGACTAAATTACTTTTTAAGGTGGACCTACTCCTATCTAGAAGAGATATTCATTTGTTTATTATTGAACCATCTACAATGGTCATATCAATTCTACTAAGTTATTTAGTAATTTCTTTTGGATATTGCCTTGTTTTAGGTGATCTCAGTATAGGTGTTTTATTTTTGGATCACCATTTCAGGTATTGCCCATATTGGGCTTTTTATGTTAACATATGGATCGAAAAAAAATATTCTTTTTTAGGTGGTCTACGAGCTGCTACTTCAAAAATCTTTCTTGATCAATCCTTTTGCCCCTTATTCTTGAGAATTAGAAAGATCTCTTTTGAGTTTGAATTTGTTCATTTGGAATTCGGGCTCTTCTATCTTCTACTTTTTTTTTCTATTTACTTATTTTTTTGCTGAGATTTTTTTATAATTAATAATTGATTCCGATTCACCAATTCTTATCTCTTTCGAAAAGAACAATAAAAATTAATAACAAAAAAATAAAAAAATAACAAATTATATATATAAGAAGTGGCAAAAATTGGAATAGAAATATCATTTGATTTATCGATTTTTAAAAAAAAACGAAGTTCTATCATTGTGTGAGAAATAGGAAATTCATGAAAAATGCAACCCCCTAGTGGTTCAAACAAATTCGCTTTCTTTCTTATTCATTCTATTGTTGTCTTTCAGTGACCTTTTTCGAGATTTGGCAATACCACAATCGGCTTCCTTCTGATGATTCGTTGTCTCCTCCTAGATGCTGTTATGGTAGTCGTCCTAGAGGGTGCGGACCTCCGCCATACCACCTAATGTTCCGGAGGATAATTCTCCTTCACCTTCCTTCACGCATTGTACTTAATTAAATAATCTAAAATATAGGATCTTGAGTACTATTCGGAATTCTAAAGAATTACATAGAGGGGCCATTGAGCAGCTCGAAAGGGCCAGGACCCGCTTACGGAAAGTGAAAATAGAAGCAAATGAGTATCGAATGAATGGATACTCTGAGGTAAATTGAGAAAAAGAAAATTTCATTAATGCCACTTGTGACACTTTGGAATGATTAGGTCCGACTCATAATTTTTTTTAGGATCGGCTCACTCATCCTTGGAATCCGAAAAGAAAGCAGAGACAACAGATTGCTTTGTCGGTAAGCCTAACTGTGATGTCATCATGGTCAGAGTTCATATTGGAACCCATTTGATTGATCATTAAAGTTAATGACTAAGCCTCTAAGTCAAGGTTAGTTAAGACATATCAAATTATTTAGAGTTTATATTCTGTTAGCTACTTAAGCTATGGTTAGAGTTCCTCTATGAACTCATTTGACTAACCATCTTAGGGATCACAACTCAGATGAAGGTTTATTGAATCAGGTCTCAACTAGCTTGAGTAAAGGATCACTATAGGTCAGATTTATGCCTGATTGTGGCCTGGCTGAGATGAATGTTCTTATCTCAGTCCATCTGATGCAATTATTCTGATAACTTGGCCATGCATCGAACTTAACGAAGTTTTGGTTTGGTCCCAAGTCCACTTTCATGAATCTGGGTGTTTATGTTCTAGTCTGACCCAAAATGGATCATCTTGGGCTTTGGATAAGGTCAGGTCTGAGCCATCTTTTAAAATGTTAACCTAGTGAAGCCAAATGTCCTTTTTCTTAAAAATTATGACTGTCATTAGCCACTTTGAAGCTCTAGCAGAAGCTCCTTTGTTCAGGAACCCATCATCAAAGTTGTGGACTGGCTCCATAGCGGCGTCTTTTCCATTTCTGAACTCATGATGGGGGTTGGTCTGTACTTGAGAATAGTCCTACGGGATCAAAGTTGTTAAGTCTCAATAGGGCACATGTGATCCATGTAAGCCTGGTTTTGGTCTTGAAACCTGCTTGAGCATATGTTTGATGATTAAATATTCGCCATGATCCTGAGAGATCATGGGCTTCACTCTTGAAATCCACATTTCTTTGGGTTGGAAGGTTTTATTATTTGGGACCAAGGTTCGCGATCTAGGTACCAGATTCTGTTGTAGTACCATGATGATACAGTGGTCGGTACGCTTGGTATAGTGGTTGGTTTGGCATATCGACACTCGGGGCTTTCCCTGAGTCTTGGTTTGGTACCGATACGGTATGATATGCCTGGTATGGGATGGTACACATGGGTAAGGCAAAATTTGCTTCACACCTTTATGCTGAGGTTGTGTGCAACCAATAAAGATACATGGAGAGCCCTATGATGCTTTGATGCTCTTGGTTGATAAAGAGCATGTATGCTTGAGCAAGATGTCGCCCATTGAGGCAAGCTATGTAAGCACCATTATCATCTTCATTTAGCAGATGATTAGCAATAATCATGGTAATCACCTTAGTGGCCTCAAAAAGATATTGAGCTGAGGCGTGCTTGAAAGAAAACCTGCCATACAAGTGAACTGGAGAATATGATAAGGGTGGGGAAGGGGAACCCCACCTTTGTCTTGAAATCTTGTCTGCATTTCATCCTTCAAGAAAAGGAGGTTTATTCTTTTTGATGGCTGCGTACAGTATTGTGGTCATTGGGGAAGGGGGGAGATCAATCCCTTCCTCAATGGAAGCCTCTCAACGTGGAAGAACAAAACATGAGTCTTTCAATGTTGGAAGGATCTCCAATGGCATAGCATTGGAAAGAAGAGTTTCATAGCCTCTCAACATTGGACCAAGGAGAGGAGCGAGAATCCTCAGATGGCTGCCTCTCAATGTGATAGAGGAGATTAGCAACCTCTCGAGTCTCAATGTTGGAAATGCTTCTCTAGCGCAGCCCTAAACACTTGAAAGTTGTCCCTCATGCAGTCTCGTAGCATGGGAAGGAGAGTTGCAAAGGCAGACGCTCAATGTGGGAAAGAAGAAAATCCCTAGAAGATGCTATCATCCTTTTTATGAATAGGACCAGTGGGATATCTCTGTAGAAGGTTTTATGTTCGATATTAGGAACTGATTGGGGGCAGATTATATGGATAGAGGAGCTGTGAGTTGCACGGCTATTAAGTACCTATTATGCAAATATCCCGGTCTAGATTTCATGCGTAATCAATAGAATCTGAAGGCTCAAATTCAACTTCACACTCTTTTGCTTGTAGTGCGCCATATGGTGTGAAATCTGGTGAGCGGTCGCAACTGGAATGGACCGATGTGGTATTCCAATTGATTTTCATTTGTTACTGAGCCACCGCTGCAGCTTTTATGGAATGGAGAAAAAATAGTGTCCTAGTGATGGACTCTTGTCTGCATGTACAGAATTTGAAGATCCCGCCATCAGTTTCCTTCTAGGCTGTGGTCAGAAATAAGAGAGATGTTAATGAATGCCCCAAGAGTATCATTAAGGTGATTGCCCCCATTAATCAGTGATAATGTGTTTTAATTCTATTGGTTATATAGCTACAATTAAATTGGCATTTTAGTTATCAACTGTCTTTTCATGTCTTCTAAGATTTTCTAAATATCTCCATCTCAATCACCAATCCACCCGTGTATTGCTCTCTTTGTCATCATATGAGTGGTTGATATTTATTTTAGTGAAGCACAATAGGAACTATGAAGTTGTTATATGGGAACTCTAATTGTGAATAAATTATATTAGGAAATTCAGGTTGTTTAAGAAGATTAAAGTTGTCCTCCAACTAAATTTTGACATGTTGTTTAAAGTAATTAGGGCATTGCTCTTTTTATAGATGTTCCGGAGGCATTTGTTAACAGGACCCCAAAAATAATAGAGGTGTTATAAGGTAGGAAAGGCTGGTGCCTGGTGGCCTTACTTGGTTGCTCAAATTTTCTGATATCTATCATATTATCTTCGTCTGTCTTGATTACAATTTTTTTCCTTTTAAAGTTCCCACATGGAAGTGGGTAGCTTGATGGCCATCCAAGCCTCTGGGCTTTAGAGCGAGGGAAGGAAATCTGGCTGACTTGTTTTGATACTTTTGTTCTATGTCCCAAGGCCAAAGAATATCTATTATTTTCAAAAAACAAGCAGTCTGATCTGGCCTCTTAATCCTTTTATTTCCCTCATTAGTCAACTCCAACTTGACACCCTTTAATTGCAATGGCTTTGACAGGTACGATAAATAATCTCTCCTACTGCTTGTAGATACGATGATGTATATACACCCTTGTGTGAGACTCGTGCTAGAAACTTGAATCTTGAAAAATAATGGTATTGTCACATGCTGAACTTGTCAACCTTCAAAATGGGATGTTGGATGTGCGATGTGAGATTGATGCTTATATTTCTTTATTTATATATGTGCTCGTGTGTGTTGTCCAATATGTGCTTGAAGTCACTGCAGACCCAACACACACAGAATTAATACCTCCTGATCTCGTGGTTGAATTTGTTGTACTCAGTTGATCCAATAATGCACGAACTAACATATCCAGTTGGTATAGGTTAATGGATCAGAACATTATGGAAGGTATAGTATCTACTCTAAACTAACCCAAATAAAAAGTAAATAATGATACACATCAGGCTGGGCTGCTGGGGTTAGGGGAAGTAGATATGTGAAAATCTCACCTCACCATCCCCAAAACCAGAATAGCCTTTCAGCTGCACTAGGTATATTTAAGAAAATATGTGGTTTTAATGTTAAAATGACTTGATACACATGCAAATCTAAACAAGTGAGAAAGTGAATAAAATAAAATAAAACAAAGTCAGGAGAGGGAACAAAATGTAAAGAAGTTTGTCATCTAAGGTCTCTAGAAGTGCTCTCCTTCATTCTGTTCAGGATCAGCAAGTTAACCTCTATGATATCACAAAGACACGAGGACAGTGTATGAAGGAAGCATGGATGGTAGGTGGAAATAGGTGTTCTTGGATGGATCCCCTAGTTATACTTCAGTTAAAGTGTGTTTAAAATAAGAAAGAAAAATAAGCATTTGGGTGCATGACAAAATAGTAGAAAGCAGAAAAAGTTATGCAAAGATAGTTAAAAATAGACCTTTAATTTGTCACAATGCTTTTTTTTTCCAAATCTTCATGAAAGATATTTGCATGATTGATGCACAAAAATTATGCATCAATCCCAACATTTTTATTTTTCAAACTTTGGTTGAGAAAAATAAATTTCATTGACATGATGCTTGTTGATTAATACCAACGCAAGTTCTTTCGCCTGAAAAGATTTTGAATTTTAAACTTCAGGAGAAAGGAAATTCAAAAACTGATGCACAAAAGTGAAAAAGATTAGATTATGTTTTATCTTTTGAGTCCTGTGAAAAAGATACTCAAAGTGAGATAGTGGGAGAGTATAAACTATCATATGTTGAGATGATCTAATCAAGATCAAACTAGTACTTTTTGGGATGCAGGAGTTTTGAACAATCTAGCTGGAGAAACTGTCGGAAAAAAAGGTCACGTTTAAAAGATAGTTGGTCAGAACTTATCTCACTAGTTTTTTTGATAATAATTGTCTGGTTTTCTTGAAAATATATTTTTTCCATAATAACCATAAATCAATCTTAGAAACCGGGGGACATGGAAGATCATCTTTTATATGGCTATGCATCTCCTGGAGAATATGTGATTCTCTCTCTCTCTCTCTCTCTGTCCCTCCCCATCCCCCCCTTTCTTTTTAGCTGCTGCATTCTGGTCCTCGGTGTCAGCATATATGGCTGTTCTCAAGCAGCGAGATAACTACCCTGTCATGGATTTTGAACTGTGTTGTTGGTTTTTAGTCTTCCTTTCTTCTTGCAATCTTTTGGGAATGTTACTAGTGCCTGCATGCCTGTTCTTGCTTAACTGGAAGTTTCTTTCCTGCCATTCTTGTTTACATGATGCTCTTTTCGAAATGCAGAACTAGCCACTCCACGAGTTGGAGAACTCGGGATTATATTTGTAGCTGTGCTGACATGGAAGCACAACCTAGCATATCTAACACTTTCAGTGGTAATATTTTTATACTTCTCTGGAACTCCAATAGTTTGAATGCAAAACCCAAATCCAGATCCCTATTTGAGCTGTTTTTATCGGTCATTGATTGCATTGCAGGATTGAATCTGCTCCCTGGATCAAAGAGGAAGTCTCCTGCAGATGCTGGTGAACACCATGAGGAAGAATCAAAGCGTTTACAGAACCCAACAAGCTCAGATCATGTGATGAAATCCAAGCGA
The DNA here is from genome assembly GCA_025769935.1 of Phoenix roebelenii. Taxonomy (NCBI): domain Eukaryota; kingdom Viridiplantae; phylum Streptophyta; class Magnoliopsida; order Arecales; family Arecaceae; genus Phoenix; species Phoenix roebelenii. The sequence continues at coordinate 40,074 of JAOXJJ010000771.1, forward strand.
GGGAAGCAGACTTTCATTGCTAGACCTTGGGAGTCTGACTTAGCTATGAGTCCAATTGATGGTACGGTAGATTACCATGCTGAAATGAATAAACATAGTTCACTTGGTTGTCTTCAAACCTCAGCATGTGCTGTGGAGGATAGCTTATCCAAAGGTTTCGAAGGATACCTTTCCATAGGGTGCTGTTTCCAGTTTGATCAGAAAAGCAGGGTTTGATACACATAAATATACCTCAAACCTCAGCATGAACGGTCGAGGATAAGTTATCCATAGGTTTTGAAGGATACCTTTCTAGAGGATGCTTTTTGCAGTTTGATCAGAAAAGCAGGGCTTCATACACTTGAATATTTTTCCAGGAATGTTTGGTTTGAGCTCATGCTTCAATTATGAATTCCCGTGGTCTTCCCCATTGCTGCAATTTATTCTTATGGCATTAATTTTCGTCATTTGTTCATGTAAGGTATTTAAGCTTAGCAATTTTTTCTCAATGTTTGAACTTGATGTATCAATAAGTAAGACACGATCAAATCAACCTTTTTCATGAGCTTGTTTTCTCAATCTGAGTGTGAATGCATGTTGAAGTATTTCTAGACATTGTTCTCCAACCGATTCTGTGGCATTACTTAGAGGCTGTTATATTCTGGCTCACAGTAACTCTTGCTTGGTATTTTTTTCTTAAAAAGTGGTCAAGGCCAGTCAATGTGGTTCTGTGGTCGATGGCCGAGTGTTTGCAGGGTCACTCTATTGTGTGCACGACTCATTCTGCAAAGTTTTATGGACTAAAATCAGAGAGAGCTGTCTTAGATGCCAAGAAGGCTTTCCTTGATTGTTCCAGAATGAGTTTGATGATCACCAGGTTCCTGGCAAGAGTATTCCTTGGTGAGATAATGCCCCGGTAGTTCAGTTGCTTTCCAATCAGCTGTTTTTTTTAATTCTGTTTTATTCTCTCTTTTTTTTTTCCTTTGTGGGAAGAGTCTCCATTTCAGCTGCTTTAAAGACTGTCGGCTAAAGTGAACTCTGAATCTCAGGTGGGCCTGCTAATGATCCAGGGCGTATTTCTGGTCATCCGAATCCCAGGCCCGCCATTGGCTGGTCCGTCCAGACAGGGCCCCTTGGCAGCCTTATATCCATGTTTAAAATCTTGGAATTGGTTATTCCTTTTGAACTTGTCTGGAATGTTTTCTTGTCTATTGCTGACGAGTACTCTTGTAGCTCTTGCATCTCTTTGGAACTGTGTTTTTGGAGGTGAATTGCATCAGCCGCGTCTAAGCAGGGTTGCTAATGAGCTGCTACCAGACAATTTTTCAAATTTCCATGGTAATTTGAGCCAGACTTCTGGTAGTGTGTATTCCAAATCTTGGATTTACTCAACTGGAAAAGAGCATTGGCTACCTACATTTAGGTGATCTCGAATGTAGCAGGCCCTTGTTATTGATAAGGGATGTATAAAGCACAACTCGCCCCTATCTCCTAAGTTAAATTCATACATAAACTGGCTGCTAAAATTTCTGCTTGTTCTACCATCTTTTTCTTGTCATATAATCAGCTCTCTTCAGCGGTTTCAAAGCCAAACTCTTCTGGTGGGAACCAAGTTCGCACTCCGCATACCATATGCTAGGTCACAGGTTAATTGGCCTTCGGAGAGGAGGACAGAACTGAAAGCTCCTACAGTTCTCAACAAGATCATATAATGTTGCATGAGCTTCTGAGGGGGTATAAACTATTTATGAGCCTAGAGAATAGTTTTTTTTTTCCTCCTAAGAGAAAAAGGCATCGTAATTTCTACATTTCTCCAAAAAGAAAAGGAACAGAGTAATCTTTAAAAGAGGAGGGGGGGGAAGCAGAGTAAATTTTTCTCCTTTTTCTCTCTTTTCCAAACTGCTCTTTAGCTTATTCTATGGGGCGGCAGCATTGGAGTTTCAATGAACGAACAGGGAGGATAATAGACTAAAACAAAACTAATTTAGTTCACTCAAAAAAAAAGGAGAAGAAAAGAGAAAAAATGGAAGAAGACAAACTAATGCATGAAAATGAGAAGGACCCCCTTCAGCTCTGCTTCCATGGGTACCATTTTATTATTCATCAGCATGGCAAGTAAGATTGTCTCAATCAAATAGAACATTTACAAATGAACAAAATAATGATGGAAGACTTCTCTGTTCAGAAATAATGATGAAGATCCAGATGTGTTGCATCGAAACGAATAACAGTTCAGTTGCATGAAAAATTTTCTTGTTGATCTCTCTTTAAGAAATTAGCCTACTGAGGATGCACTATCTTTTAGCTGCCATTGTGGAAGCAGTCTACTAGTGTTTACCATGGCATCAACTAATTGTTTCTCCACAATATGAAGCTTTGATGGGTCCTCTTATTCAGTTCAAATTTGCACAAGGGAAATGCGAATCCATAAAAGAATTTTGACGTGGGGGAAGAGATTAAGATGGTGCTCAACATATCTTCATGTTCATACTGCATTCGCCTGCTGTGCCCCCGGAATAAAGATGCCAACGTAACCAGAGCCCATTATGAAGAATGAGATGGATAGCGGAAAAATGTATATGAAGTATTGATTTCTGCTGAAGGCGTAGTCATAATATGCACATACGAAGAGGAATATTCCCATTGCAATCTCCAGGAAAAAGAACCTGTTAACAGATAGAGAAGTTGCCAAGCTTTAGTATGCATGGTTTTACGCTTGGTGAAGCCAGACGGTGTGAATCTTTCATCCTTAAATTCCAAGAAATAGAAAAGTTAGTTCATATGCATGAGCAATGCTTATCAGCTTCTGACCACATGCAAGCGTAGCACTACAACACAGCAAAAGGATTGTAAATAAATCTTGAGATATATGCATTATTTTGATTCGATCTTTGTCAAAAGAAGTTAGAGATAGATGTGCATCGATGATTCGAGAAAGAAAGAAATAACAAAGGTTCGAAGAATACCTTTCCCAGAATTTCTTCTGAAAGGTCCTAGCAGCATTAACAACTGGTTTCGTCTTCAGCATGTTTCCTAATTTCTCCGTGACAACCCATTCATTTACTCTTCCAGCATCAAATAGACCAATATACACAGCTTTGCATCGGTGCAAGGACATGACATTCTCGAAAAGGATCCAAATGAAAGTTAGATGCAGAGACCTGTGATAAAGAGGCAATTTAAGGTAAGCAAGCAGGAATATCAAATAAAATAAATTTCTTACAAAAATCAAATACAATAAGTCAATGTGCAATACCTTTTTGATGCCTAATTGTTTTTAACTTTTTAACTGGTAGGTCAAGTAGAACTACGTTGTTGTTTAGCAAAAAGAAAGCTAAATATTATTGACAAGTGAGATGATCGTGAGGGGAAACACTGAAGATTCAAACCTTGGGGTTCCAGCTGCATTGAGGATAGTAATGATGGTTGGAATATAAACAACTCCCCACGTAGGAATCGTGACTTCAGGGAAAAAAGTAGATAGTGGAATCACCACACAGTAAAAGAAGAAAGTAACGTTATATGATACAATCCTTCGGGCAAAAAAGAAGTTGTAGACCAAAAAAACTTTCCTCCATATGGACACTTTCTGCGACAAAAGAATTAAAAGAGAGAGAGAGAGAGAAGGCTTCAGCAAATTCATTAATCTTTCTACCAAGTGAAATGCAGATCTAACAGACATGGGTAAAAATAATATATGCACCATTCATCATTGCACACATACATTCATCAAGCATGTTGATTACATCTAGCTTTTCTTATAGTGGGTGAAACTGACCTTGGCCTTAATAATGTCCCAAGCCATTTTCTTAAATAAATTTGCAGGTCCACAAGCCCAACGGTGTTGTTGATATCGATAGGCCTTGTAAGTGCTTGGTAGTTCACTTTTAACCTGGCAGGTCCATATAAAGAACATGTGGGTATTAACAATTCGACATACAGCTTGACTTAAATTATAGGCTAATTAGGAGTTGCCGGTCATTACACTTAGTCTTTTTTTCACCCATTTGTTATGTAAAGAGATTAGTATTCCATGAATATGAAAGTTCAAGTTACTTATATATATCTGTCTGTAAGGGATTTTTCAAGACATAGTTTGCTTATCTTCCATTCATGATGAACCCCTCATCACTGTTTGTGCCTAAGGGTATATTTACATCTTTTGGTAGCCAACAATCTTGTTAGGAGGGTCCAAGTCAAGTTAAGATTTAGGAGCCCTTGATATAACACTAAGCAAATCATGAAATGGATCGGAACTTGATTTTTGCCAGACATAAGAAGAAGCATATATTTCAGCAAGTCATGTCCTAGTTATCAAGGCTTTTCCCAACTAAGCAGGATTGGCTTTACAAATCCTTATTAGACTGTTACACCCAAGTATTTCCACTTCTCACAATTTCCATTCATGAACCTTTCATATCCTGCAACCTTCCTGATCTATATATTAAATGTGGATCAGGCTTTACCAAACAGACATGTATGATATGAAGCTGTCCAAAGAAATAACTAGTCTGCTATGAGTTAGTACTTTTCTGAACTTTTCCTTCTTTTTTTTTTTTTTGTGGGGGAGGCGGGGTAGTGGGTGTGAACATTTTTAAACTGCTTGGAATTTTGTGATTGCAAATATACATGCCTCGTGATCGTAGGATAATCATGTACTTCATTGTGCCAAACAAATAGATACCTCAAGGTCACCAATATATACAAATTTCCAGCCCCGGAGAGTAGCTCTGACTGCCAAGTCCATGTCCTCCACAGTAGTTCGTTCCTTCCAACCTTCAGCTTCTTGTATAGCTAAGATTCTCCAGACACCAGCAGTCCCTATATGTGGATGAGATTAGAGAAGAATTTTGATCGAGTTATATGGCTTGTAAATTATTAGGATATTAATGACACTAAATGTTGTCTTGCCTTTTGTAATAGGTAAATTAATGTGCAAGAAATAGCTAGTCTAGTTTTTTCTTAAAAAGATAGCCCCTGTAGTGTATTTGGATTCGGTGCACAGAGTTTTGAAATGAGTTTACACATATCCCATACATGAAATGAGAGGACTAATTAGTATGTAACAAGCAATCATGGAGTCTGTGTTCGCTGTATTCTATAAAATAATTAGCAAGAACAAACTCGACCACCTGCTTCTAAATATCACCTGCTTGACCCACTTCTTATAAGTGTTTGTCTCATGGGAATTAATTTATGGATTGATGACTTGCCTATATTTAAAACCATCAATTTGGTAGCTTCTAATCATACCATCAAAAGTGCACCTTCATCATTGCTTTCTCATGGAAATGCTATCATATCTATTTTGTGACTGGAGCTTGTCTTCTGCTTCTTATTATTCAAAAAAGATTCTGTGCTTGGCGAAAATTTTCATTTGCTTGTGCCATAAAATTTCGCATTGGTAATCGGATTTTGTAAGAAGACCTACGCTATTGTTCAATTTTCTTGAGCAAAATGCCAATCTCTAAATTTCTTTCTATGTTAAAATTCATTCTAGAGATGGATGAACATACCATTGAAACCAAAGAATGCGAATGTTGATGAGCCTGATTGTTGCTCCACCTTGAAGTGGTAATTCAGAGACATCTCTTGTATCCTTGTCATTATGCATTCGTCGGCATTCACTGGAGATTAATAAACAAGACATTATCAATTTTGGTATAATCACATGAAGTTGATCAATTGAGAATGATGTGGGTTCATGTTCAAGAATGTATTCCAGTGTTTCTCAAAATAGACTTTATTTCAATGATAAAAATTGTAGAAATACTGATATTGGCCTGACATCATAGATTGCTTCAGCTGGATGGTAAGTCACTGGCACGTCTAGAATGGGATACAATTAATATTAGTGACTTTGCTATGGTTCAAAGCTAATGTTATAATTTTTGAATAAACATGATCATGCCTTAACAATTATAGAAGAATCAATATGCCACCAAGTCCAACAACTGAATTTATGAATTTCTATGGAAACGGTACCAAAAAAATTGCCATAAAAATATATTAATTTCATCTGACAAATATCTTTTTTTTTCCTTGAAGAACCAGAATGGGAGAAAACCTGGTCAAGATCAAGCAAAACAGGGAGTTGAACCCAGATGACTAGCATCAACACCCAATGACTTGACCAACCGAGCTAGTTGGCATCTTCTTTTCTATCTAAAATTTAACATGTGAGGCTATATTTTCAAACATTTTAAACTTTAAGGACTTTAAACTAAATTTCTCTAACTACTCCATGGTTTTTAGGCTAGGAATTACATAATCACATATGATACTATAACAAATTTTTCACAAACATATCCCTAAGTGGGAAGGAGAGATTAGCAAAAGTTATTTTCTTATTTTATAACATGAACCAGCTAGAATGCATCGAGTTGAGTACAACATAAGCTTACCGAACATCCAACGTGCTTGAACAAGAGCAATTTTAGGATTGTGGATGAAAAAAGGAATTGTTCGCATGAGAAAATCACATGGGGGCTGGTGATCTGCATCGAATATTGCAACATAGTCACACTTCTTCACATAGTCAAGCTCCATAGCTTCTTTTAGAGCACCTGCTTTGTACCCATTTCTATTATCCCTTGACACATAATGTATGTTCATTCCCTTCCTCAACCATCTTTCACATTCTTTTTGCACTAAATCCTGTGACGCAAAAGGCATCATATCATGCTTATGAAACAAGAGAGAAATACCCCCTATGCATGATATAACTAACACTATTTGTATATTTTAGGTGGAAAAAAATGTTTTGCTGCAATTAACAGTCTATGCCAATTTTTTTCTTTTGCAATCATAGACATAATCTATGCTTGGGTTAGTTTTAAAGATAAAAGTCAGAATGCTTTTAAGAGGCAAAAATTGCATTATATGATTGTCCAAATAATGCACATTTGGATAGCTCTTGCTTGATTAAATTTTGCAAAAATTACGTCATATAGAGGTGCTTGATAAGCTAAATGAGAAAAGTTGAAGGGGTAAAATGGCATCCCGGAAGTCTTAGGTTCAAGGAGGCAGTAGGAGTGATCAAAAAATTAATTTATTGATTCCATGGAGTAGCTGATGAGTTTCAGTTTAAGAAATTAAACCTTGTCTTTGTCATATTAAAAGAGAGGTTAGTAGATTACATATTATAGGATCATATGGGGCTACAGACTAGACTGGCTGAAGAAGCTGAAATTGATAAAAAAAATCACTATTCAACGTTGCCGAACTATAACCAAACATGGAACTCAAGCCCATCTTTTACCCAATATCAAAGGAAAAAAATAATCTTCATAAATACCCCCTAAAATATTTAAAAGAAATAAGACATCCACATATTTTAACTTATAGTGGTGATGCATGGCATATTTTTCTGATATATATATATATATAATGAGAAATATGGTGGGAACGCCAATACCAAGGTTTTAAGAATGATACTATCAAGTGGAAATGATGCCAACGAGCTAAATTAAGAGGGGTTGTAAATACAAGCACCTATTCAGAATTTTTACATGAAAACTCTTGTGATTCAAGTAATACCATATTTTAGGTTCCACATGCTGTAAAAAATAGTAAACTAATAATTTCTCAAAGAAGGGAAGGTAGATCTAACCTTGATTGCTGCATCTGTTGAATCATCGAGGACTTGTATAATAAGTCGGTCGGATGGCCAATCAAGTGAGCATACAGCTCCTATAGACAACTGGTAGACCTGCAGTGCAAAAATCTCTCCGATTATAGATATTAACTTTATAAATAGCATCAAGAAGTAGCATAAAAATTAGAATCAAGAGTTAGTTTAAACAAGCAGTGGAACCAGAAGATCAAAATGAAAATGATAATTCTTGAAAGAAATGTAGCATCTTGCATACATATGTTAATGCATTACAAGATGATTTTTTTGCTGAAAAAATCTACCAGAATTAGCTTGATTATTAAATGGAATTAAATATTAAATTGCATCTGAAACCTGGACTGATACCAAATTTTTGATCAGCAGAATTTGTTAGTTAAAATGGAAATAACTTCCCAAAAAATAACCCTAAGGAACCAATGGTCATTTGCCCTATGGTATACCCCTTGCCACTTGGGCAAGGGGTTGGGGGTTTGATTTCTATTGGAAACAACCCTCGAGGAGTAGGTGATGGGCACAAAATAAAAAATAAATCAGTCTCTTTCTAGTCTATAAAAAAAGGAAAAAAATAAAGAAGATTTGTAGTAGCCCACCTCCTTGGGCTTGTGGGCCGGCTCGAAGAGGTTAGGCCCAAGGCCAATCGTGCCCTGTGGCACAAGACAGGCAGAGAAGACTCCTAACCAGAATCTTCTTCCTCCCCGATTTTGTCGGACCTTAGGCCAGACCATCTATTTAAGGCTCCCCATCTCCTCCGTTGAACACCGTCCACAATAACTCCACAAATCACTGCCAATCTCGAGTTTCTTCTCCAAATTTTTCTCTTGATTCTTCACCGGAAAAGTCATCAAACCACCTCGTCGGACTAAGATAAACATTGTTCGACTCTCTCTCTCTCTCTCTGGTCTCCTAGCCACTTTCTCCTTGATTTGCACCGGCGAATCACCGGGATTTGATCCGAAAGAGGGTGCCCTACTTTGGCCCCTTTTCTTTTGGGTTTCATCACCGTTGGCTGTCGGATTAGGCCAGGCTTCGACTCTTCTTGGGACCCTTGAGATCATATAGCTGTTGGTCGGGGTGATTGGCTATGATCTGGGCCAAGTTTGGTGTCGATCATTTTCTATTTTTCTTGTTTCTTTCTCTCGTCGGCGGACCACCATCATCGATGGTGCCACAGCTAAAGGCCGCCCATGGCCGTCGTTGCCGGGGCTGGGCCTCTTTGGTGGCCATCACCCTGATCCAAGAAGAAGAGGGAGAAATGGCTCTCTCCTATTTTGGAAAAGAAGAAAAGAGCCCTTGCTTCTTTCTCTCTCCTCTCTTTCTCTTTCCTCTCTCTCTCTGCATGGTTTAATGGACCTAGTAGGAGGCTCCCAAGTGTTCTCTTTGTGGAGCCAGGTTTACCCTAGTAGAGGGCCCTGGACTAGTATTGCTATGACCATCCATCATGCTAGCCTTCACTCTGGTATTCATCGGTGCTCCTTAGACCCTGACCATCAGCAACCGGGCATGTTACCCTTGTCATATTTGATACTTATTCCTTGATCTAATGATTTAGAAAATACTATTTTGACATATTTAAGAGATTGGGCACCATAGGACTTTACCATTATGAATCTCTATTATGTTATTTGTACCATGGACTGATTCTTATTTCTTGAGTTGACTGGTTTGATTGGCCAAAGCAGACCAACCTAGATCATCAGATACTGTTACCTAGTTGACCCTGTCCTTTCTTCCTTCTGACCATTGTCAGCTACCATTGAACCTATAATTGATAATTCCTAATTTATTATTCTTTCTTGATTGGATACACGTTTTCTGATAAGATAGATTGAGTTATATTGTGCTGATCAATTCAAGTAATTAACTGTCGCCAACCAGCTGACCTCATACCTCATTCTATATGAATTTATTTTCATAGTCGGTCCTGATTTGTAGGGAGGTGCAGTCATCCGGATAGAAAGAAGCCCAACGAGATTCTACACTCTAGTTCTAAATCAAAATAAGGCTCTGACCCTTTATTTATTTTAAATTTGCAATTGAAGGAGGATTGAAAATATGAGTAATTTAAATATTAGAACTCTAAAATTAGATAATTTATTGAATAATTGATTCATCAGTATGGCGAGTGATTGATAAGAGATAAGTTGGTTTTATATTAATATTAAATTAAAATTAAATTGACTAGATGTAACAACCCAAGACCTCACCCAAAATGGCTAGATGGAAGATATTATTTGGGTTCCTTGATCCTGTATAAGTACCCAAGATCTACCTAGCGAATAACCGATGTGGGACTAAACATACATCCGCATGGATCCTCGCAGACTCCCCCGTTCAAGTCCTGACGTCCTCATCAGGCTAAAGGTTCATATCTATTCAAATCTAATCACAAACACCATGATTGGTCCATGGTCAGCCCCAATAGATCCGTACTGCAGTGTTCCCTAGTCCACATAGGTTATGGGTGTGATCATACCAGCACTAATGCACGGGATCCCATCAGAACTCCGCAGTTAAGCGTGCTTGGGCGAGAGTAGTACTACGATGGGTGACCCCCTGGAAAGTCCTCGTGTTGCCCCTCTTTTATTGGTGTGAGGCCCAATAGTCCCACATTGGAAAGACTCGTTCCAAAGTCTGGGCATATGAGGCGGGTGTCTCCAAATCCTGCAGATGCTTTTTGGGTGGAAAACAAAACCGAGGAGGGGTGAAAGACGCTTGCGTGAAGTTCCGTGGAGGCGGGGGCGTGATATTTGGTATTAGAGCCGAGGATGGCTCTTGTCCGATGGTGGAAAGGGTGTGAGGCCCAATAGTCCCATATTGGAAAGACTCGTTCCAGAGCCTATGCATATGAGGCGGGTGTCTCCAAATCCTACAGACACGTTTTGGGTGGAAAACAAAACCGGAAAGGGATGAAGGACGCTTGCGTGAAGCTCCGAAACCGGACAATATCTGGCAGGGAAGCCCCGTGTTCCCCCTCATGTGGCCCCCACGTGGGCAGTGGGTGCCGCACATGCCCCGTGGAGGCGGGGGCGTGACATTATGTGATGATCCATGCAGGCATGTATTTAGTCCCACATCGGTTATTCGCTGGGTAAATCTTGGATATTTATAATACAGGATCAAGGAACCCAAATAATACCTTCCGGCTAACCATTTTGGGTGAGATCCTGGGTTGTTACAAATGGTATCAGAGCGGACCCGGCTCATAACCTATGTGAACTAGGGGACACTGCAGCACGGATCCATTGGGGCTGACCACGGACCAATCATGGTGTTTGTGATTAGATTTGAATGGATTTGAACCCTTAGCCTGACGAGAACGTCAGGACTTGAACGAGAGGAGTATGTGAGGATCCGTGCAGGCGTATGTTTAGTCCCACATCGATTATTCGCTGGGTAGATCTTGGGTACTTATACAGGATCAAGGAACCCAAATAATACCTTTCGGCTAGCCATTTTGGGTGAGATCATGGGTTGTTACACTAGACATATTAGGTGTGGATTGGTAGCATTGTAGCTGCTTTGAATTGTGATATAGGTAAGAATTTTTGTACACTCACATGCATGATTATAGATATTTTATACACATACGTACGATATGCTAATGATTAGGATAAGTAAGCTGCAAGAATTCTTTTATGATAGTTTCGATATTAAATTATATTTTGATCATGTATGCTTATGATTGATAGTATGATGGATGCATATATGAGTATAACTTATATTTGCATAATCGGACAAATGGATGTGGTGTTCTGGATTAACCATGTTATATAGATTGCTCCATCATAAGCAAAAAACGTAACCGTGGTTAGTCTAAATCTGAAAATAAAAAAATGGTATATGAACGTGAACTTGATTGAATGAATAAGGATTCTAGGCTGAACTCATTATTATCGATTACCCCATCACAGGCTGGAAATGTGGCACTATTGATTGTCCTGTCACGGGCGAAAAATGTGATACCTGTTGATTGCCCCATTACGAGCGAAAAACGTAATCAGAATTTGGCCCAAAGATGAAAAAATAATTAATCTTAGATCCAGATCGGGTTAAAAAAGCATGGAATGAAAAACTGCTTAAAAGCACTATTGAAGATTTATGAGATATTGTATGATATCTCATTCTTGAGTGGTTGGATTTCTATTGATATTTGATGTATATATGTATACTTTTATTCGAGCATTATTGATAGTCGGTTTGTAATTTTATGATGTGCGCAATAATTTTTTGCTATTTTTAAACTTATATTATTATATTGATGTGGATATATGGGGATTCTTACTGGGCTATAAAGCTCGGACCACCTCTTTCATTTTTCTTTCAAAGTCATAGGATGTTTGGTACTTGGCTGTGGTTAGAATCATAGATGAATTAAAGGATGAATAGATAGACTATCACTAAAACCAGCTGAATGATTAAATTTTGTAATTGTACCAGTTTTATTATTTATTATGAATTGAAATCATTATTGTTCAATGATATTGAGGTTGTAACAAATTTTTAAGCATTACATATTCTCTTGGGTTTTGCCATAGAGAGTATGCGGCCGTGTCACATAGTCGACCCAGGTGTTGGGTTCGGAGTGTGACAGGATTATTCTCATGCCCTAATTAGGATTTGGGTCAACAAAGTTTTCAAGTGAAGCATAGCAAATATAAACCTGGAAATCATGCATTATATGGTCCCAAGAAATCATATAACCATGCACCATGTGGTACCAAGAAATCCAAGTTTGGTGGTTGTTATTGGCAACAGAGTCCACCGTGGGCCAGATCAGTAAACATTCAGCCTGAGATGGCACATGAGTTGATCATTTCATGCATTCTGCAGCCACAGAAGGTTGATATATTTCAAAGTATTTGGAGTCGTGTGTTTATATTATCTCCACCTTCAATTTTGACTCTACATGACAAAGCAAAAATAAGTCTAAGATACTTGAATATGGCTATATATAAATCTACTAGTTAGGTTACGCACTGAATATTATTTTTTTATAAAAAAGTTAATTTTAAAATTAATGATAGATTAATCCAAACTAAAGATACATGCTGATTTATTTTACGTTCGTAAAACTGCATAAAACCAAAAATTATATAGTTCGGAGATCTTTAACATATATATATCAAGTAAATATATAAAGAAATAGTTACAATATGCTAATGTGCTAAAATATGGCAGGTTGCTGTTTCTCAAAAAGAAAAAAAAATGCATGACAGGTCATCTAAACCAATTTCATGGATCATGATTCATATATCTTAAAACATGGGCAAATTTAAACTCGATAAAGTTTGATAATTAGATCGATTAGATCAATACATAATACCATTTTAATTAGCAAAAAATGCATAATACCATTTTTTGAGAAACATGGTAACTATTTACGATCATGTTTGAATTTGAGACCTCTCTTATAGACAGAAGGTTGCCAATTAACTAAGTTAACAATTAGCATATCATATAAATCATTCATTTTATAAAGCATGATTTAAAATACATGATTTTTATTGTTAGACATTATTTTAAAATATAAATCATGTCCGAAAATTTGATTCTCTAATTTGGATGACCCTTCATGATTCGAACCATAATCCAAAATTTGATTCTTTATATTATAAAGCCACATTCATGTTGATATGTAATAATTGCTGCCCATTTTGTAAAAGTATTATTGTATTTGCCTTCCTTCTTAACTAATTAAGAGCATTTTTTTGGATATACCATCTTCTCCTTTCTTTGATAATTAAAGAAATATAAATTGAATAGCAATCAAAAATAAATGTAAGAAAATGATCTCAAATCCACCATATCTGACCATTGGCCAATGATAGAATAACTTCTCCCTATACACTGCCATATTTTACTTGGGGGACAAAGACTCAGGGCAGTCTTTAAGACATTCCCTTTGCTTGGATAACAAACAAAATATGGGCAGGTTGCATGTCATCCCAAATTGCCAATCTCTTGTATCACGGACGTGGCCTTCCTCTCCATCCAAACCCGTTCTTTGTGCAGCATCTGATGGTCCGGCCGAGCAAACGTTCTTATAAGTCCAAACCCAACCTCATGTATTTAATAGGTGATATTATGAGTCCCAAACCCAGCATTCAGTGCTTCCCTCAAACAAAGGGCCAACGGACGACGTGCGAGGGTGAAGGACCCCATGCAGCAGTATGAGGTACTGCAAAGGCTGCCCCCCAGCCTCGTGACTCCACTTTGGCATGACTTTGGACATCTCTTATTTCATTTCTGGATGAAATATTGTCATGGATTTTTATCATCTTCTCAAGGAATCATGATGTCTGATTTGGATAAAACAACTAGGCAATTAATTTATATGTCTAATTTATCATATGTGAACTGACATTTCCGTTTTTCTTGTTTGTCATGCTGAATGGACGAATCACTAGGAAAAACCTAGAAAAGATCGCAAAAATTTGAGAAAGAGATGAACCTAGCTAGCCTCTTCCTTGATCCAGATGCTGGTCAAGAGACATACGCTTGCTTCCTTTCTTTCTGTCCTTTTGTTTTTTGTTTTTGTTCCCTCTTGATATGAATTGCGAGTCCCACACAAGACTTGTACTATATTTGACATATTAGATTCATGGTTAATAGAGCGCTCAAGCGAAGCATCAATTCTCTCACAGAGTATTCCACCATGAGGGCCTCTCCGTTTACGTACCCCACTGGCTTCTAAACGAGGGACCGTTTTATTCTCTCTTAAAGAGTAGGTTTTCTGCTATTAATCCGGCGAGAGCGAGATGTTATGGATTTCTATCTAATGGAGACCAACGTGAGAAACGGTAACGTGAGACTTGACAACGGATCTCCTAACAAGTTTCATGGGAATGTTTTCCTTTCCTACTTTGTCGGCTCACAGCAAGATCTGTGCATGATCCAACGATCACCCAACATTTTATTTGCGTAAATCTAGACGTAACCACAGGCAATGAGCCAAAACAGTTCCTTTCGACTCCTATCCCAGTCTTTGTTTCCCTTTGACGTGACCTGACGAGAGACAACTGGCCCTGGACACACCCTCATTTGTTCCACATTAAATCCTTTTATCCAAGCCAAGGCTCCTTTGCCACATGAATTCCGCCAGTCCACTGCATCCACCAGCAGACTGTGGCAGCGACAGAGAGTGTGGAGCCCAAGTCCGGCCCTGCAAATTAAGCCAAATGGGTGCATATATGTCCCCAATGGCTCAAGTCTGTGACACTGAGAACCTAACCCAAACTTATGCAAGCTCTCTTTCATCAAACAAACTTATGGAAACTTATGGAGACTCAGAGAGAGAGAGAGACAGAGAGGGAGAGAGAGAGAGGATGATATGGGTTAGTAATTAGGTACCTCTCTCTCATTAAACATGGGGATTTGGACTAGGACCATGGGATAGGCAGAAGAGCCCAGCTCCACATCCCCTGATAAGGGCTCCCATCTGTAGACCTTCTCCGGCGTCCGGCGGAAGACCATAACGTAGAGGCCGACGGCGGCCATGGACAGCTTCTCGACAACGAGCATCACCGACATGACGAGGCACGAGATGACTGCGGCCTTCACGGCCGGGACCAGCACCGCCGCTCTCACCCACCACCATATCGACTCGATACGGTGCAGCACAACGTCGGCCGACAGCGAGGAGCAGATGTCCAATGCTTGTGTCAGGTAGAAAGCCAGAGGGCGAGAGAGATGGGCTGCATTGCACCAAAGAAATTAATAGACCCCATGGAAGGCCGCCATTACTTGGAAGAAAGTCTTACATGACTGCATTAGTGTGGAAATAATGTACTTTAGAGCAAGAGATAGAGTAGAGTTGGTACCTTCCATGGCTTTGTCCTCCACCTCTCCTCCTCCACTGTGACCCGGTGCCCCTAATAGATCTGTTTTCCCAAGCAAGGGAGGCCACTTCTTAAGGATTGGGTTGCGCTTTTGAACGAGCCAAATGATTAAAATACCAATGTAATTAAACCAAGTGTGAAAGCTGTACATATCGTGCTGGCTATAGGATTGGGACCACCCCACTAATATATTGTTTATATACACAAATATATTAAAAGTCCTTTTCTCAAGAAAATGAAAATATGAAAAAAAAATCTCACATGATTTTCTAAATGAGTAATTAGCTTATCAGAAAGATTCTCCAACAGTTTTCTCATGCCAATTTATACATCTATAACCTCAGCTATTTGAGATAAAATAATTATGTAACAAAAATTAATATTGCCATCAACTACTCTCTTAACATCTATCAGCATGTAGAAGACAGACCGGGTTAGAGTAGGCCAATTAGAAATTGTTGCTAATAAAAGATACTCTAAATTTACATAGCATTATGTTAAAAATGGCGTATGTTTGGTTTCATATTTTAGGAAACCAAATGTTATTGACTCAATCCATCAATCATGCCAAGATTTCGAGTAGCCAAAACACTTTCAACCTTCATGTGCAACATGTGATTAAAATCCCAGCTATAATATATAGCTACTTTATTTGATTCATTAATGACAAGAGAAAACGCCACCAAATGAGCCGAGGAATGATGGAATAAGCCATATGAGATGCTCTGAATTGGCACGGCACCAATCTGTCAACGAAGGACCTGTTCGCCGTTAAACAATAATCTCCTCCTTCTCTATTCCTTCTGAAGGGTAAGTTTAGAAGTGGAATAAATTAACCCGAATAAGTGGGTTAACTTATTCCTGCTTCTCTTTACTATATATAAAATAAAGTATTCTCAGCTGGGTTAAATAGGATAAACAAGTGCATAATGCATCAATATTTATTTTACTTTTTAAATAGTGGTTGAGTCTAGCTGCTGCAAATGTTTGATTGAAAAACAAAAAATAAATAATTAGATTTTTTTTTTTTGCTGCAGTAGATGGCTCATCCATCTCTAATATAAATACATCCAAAAAAGTTAAAAGATAATACATCACCGAGTGCACCCTAGAATACTCCTAGAATGATTAGTCACATACGAGGCTATCTAATTCACAGTTTTATTGACTTATTCTCCTCTTTCGTTTTCAAATACAATCAAAAATAATTGATGAGGAAGTGGACAATATAATTTTACATTCACGAAAGGCGTAGGTAGGAACAAAATAATGTGGCCCACCCACACCAATAATTTAGGGAAGATACTTTAATGCGTCAAAGGGAGTGAAGTATGACAAGTGCTTCTACATGTCACAAAAACTACCACAAAGCTCTCTCTATTTATGTCACAGCTTGAACGCAAAGCTCTTCTTCCTTCCTTTCTCGACAGTGAGATTCCTCAGGATACTGATTGCCGAGAGCTCCACCGAGACTTAAAAACTTGCTTTGTTCGTGCCAAAAAAGACTCATTGATTAGAAAGGCCTGTGTGCCGCCGAGGATATCTAAATTCTATCTGGATAGAATAAAATTTTATTTCGTGTTCAATTTGCAGTTCTCACCTTCAAATTTTCTCCTTTTTTGCTAATTTTAAACTATTTAATGAAAAAAGAAAAAGAGAACAAGCTGCAGCTAGAGCAAGGTTTCAATAATTATGCTGTTTTGATTAATCCCATTGAAATTATTGATGACTATCATAACAATCATAGTGCTTGTAGCTTGTTATTTAATCTATTGTATAATTTCAAAATTTTAAACTGATTCTAATACTTACTATAGAGGTATAAAATTATAATTCAAGAGGGTCGACAGTTCTATTGTGGACACTTGGAGCCATCTTGGGTAGATTTCGACAGGATTATACGACAAGATCCATCACTTTCTCATCCAGTTCGGCGTGCCACGTGCCAGAACAAAGCCAATGGCGAGTATCACGAGGGTGGGATGATCATTAAAAAATTTATTACATGCAGTAAACAAGGGTCTACAATAATCTTTGAGTCCTGAGATAAATGAAAGAGAAGACTCAGAAGCATACTTTTGAAAAAAAATATATATATATCTTCTATTATTCTCTGAAGCCGGTTGAGTAAATTGAAGAAATTATTTTTTTCTTTTGATAAAATCAGTTTATAACATTGAAAAATATAAGAAAATAACAAATAATAGTAAAACAATAATGATATTCTTTTCTCGATTGTTGTTCTCTAAACAAAAAATCATTCAAATTGTATAATTTTCTTTTAAAAAAAATGCCATAAGGATTTAAATTTTAATAGATTTTTTTTTATAAAAAAGATACAAATGGTTTCTTTTGCATTCCTTGGAAGAGTTCGTTCGATGTAAAGCTGATCATAAGCAATTCTACATGGACTCGGCCCAAAGCCTCAATAAAAATAAATCGAGGTGCGGCCTATGGTCAGCTATATAATTTGATGCAACAATGGGTCAACAAAGTTTATTGTGTCTTCCCTCTTTTACATCAAAAAAATACAAATATAACATATTATTATAATACTAAACATATTATACTGGTCGGTGCCATTACTCGTTCCCGTTATTATATATTTAACACAACAAAGTGAATAAAAGAATTCCATAGAGAACCCTCTATGATACATCATATAAACGGCCCCCATTGGGATGGGTCCACCATTTTTGGGGCTCCCTCCAACTATGGAGAAAGTTTGGGTTACTTAGAAAACGCTGAAGGACAGTTGTGGTGGAAAGTAAAGCCACAGCACACGTAAGAGAGGGAGAGTAGGAAAAGAGAGAAGAAGAAAAAGAGAAGAAACAAAGAATAGATCTAGAGAGATGGGTAGACAAGGTTTATGAACATCATTATTTCATGATAATGGCCAACTAGAAAACTAGGTCATTATCAATTTCTAGTGTGACAAACCTGTGTTATTAAATTAAGCATAGGTAATTATGTTTCTAAAAACTTTATTAAATATTTTGCATTATCTATACAAGCTGAAAATATATTCTCATTGTTAATAGATGTTTTTTGTGTTGTTTTATTTATTCAGAATAAAAATCAAACTTAAAAGTAACCCTCTCTTTAGTCCATGCACTTCAGTAACATAATTACCTCCTGATAGTGCGCCATGCCAAAACTATTCGGTTATTATTTAGGCTTAAACGTTATAAAAATAAAGATGGATATAGGATTAAAAAAAAAAGATGTATAGCACTCAAGGCCCTTCTGTTTGATATGGTGGCCATCCAAAGCTATATACCACTCTTTGCAGTGCAAATCGTGTACTGCAGGAGATCCATTCTCTTTTCATAAGAAGTAGACGGTGTAGTTTCATCCACACAAAGAATAATGTATTAAGCACAAATGTGCCTACCCTTTTGCTTCCATCAGAATAGCTAAGGATGGAGCGGGTAAATAACAGAAGAAAAATAGCTGGCCAATTAATACAAATTATGTAACTGAGATAACAAAGAGGGGGGGGAGAGAGAGAGAGAGAGAGAGAGAGAGAGAGAGAGAGAGAGATGGGCAAATGTCTCCAGGAGCCACAGCCCAAAACCAAAGAAAAGCAATGGGAAAGGTAGAGACGAGAGCAGAAGGGATGTTACAAAACGGGAGCCCCAACCCAGCCCACCCCAACTTAGGGTTGGTTACAAAATTGGGCGGGCCGAACCACAGAAACCCAACACCAGCCGGCGGCCGACAAAAAAAACCTCCCTTGCGCGGATGAGCCCAAACTTTGGGCGGGCCGGCCCACAGAAACCCAACACCAGCCGGCGGCCGACAAAAAAAAACCTGCCTTTCGCGGATGAGCCATTAAGCCGTAACTCGTCTCTGTTGTGGTGATAAAAAAGAGTGCAAGTATACTGCCGCCACTCCTGGTTCCAAAACAACTAGCTTTCTATTTCCATGCCAGGGTCGTCGACGAGTCATTCTTTGGGATTTTACGCAACATCTTGCACAGCCCAAGGGTCTCCCATAACATTGAATCTCTAGCTTGTATGTTGATCCCGTGCATGGTCGGTAATTAGCTTGCTGTAGGTGTTGCAGGCTGGGTGTTTGGTAAAATTCCTCAGGGAGCAAGTGCTCGCTGAAGTTGTGTGGTTTCATGGCTCTGCTTCCTGTTCCACTTGGCCAGGCGCTCGGGCTCAGCTCAATCGTCTCCGAGAGGTGTACGATTTCATTCTACAGCAGTCCGTCGCTTGCATTCCCCCGCAGACCACGTAAGCTTTAGTCCTTCTAACATGTTGGTTTTTTGTTCTGTATAAGGAATTCTACAAGATGGTCATTTCCTTTGCTTCTGTAGGGTCCTCTCGTTCGTTTCTTAGAATTGAAGCGAGGAACATCACTCGAACAGAGAATGCGAAGGTCAGAAACCGGAGGATGCGAAGAAAGGTATGGCTCCTGTGCTGGTATCGGTAGCATTTTGGCTCAGTCAGTTGAAGGATGCTGTTGAATGATTAGGTTTCGAGGATTTCTGATATGGATTTCAAATGCGAGTAAAAAGAAAAAAGAAAGAAAGAAATTTATAAGGTAATATAATAATTACAACAAAATGACAAGTCCTGTATACAATTGGTTCAAATCCACATATCTTTTTAACAGCATGAGAAGAGTTAGTTGATATTTCGCTCATCATTTCTACATCAAATGAAAGTTGTTACTTAAGTGGGTGCAGGTCAACTTTAATTTATACTGGCAGTTTAAATAAGAAGATAAGAAGTCTTTCCTTGTTTAGATATAAGAAGATAAGAATACAAGCAATACCAAATGTAGAGGTTTGGAAGAACCATAACAAGCAACTAAGTAAGCTCTTTCCTGCAGGCAAAGAAGTCTGTAACCTGATTAACTCCCTCTATCATGTAGCTAATGGAACTCTCTCCTTGTCTCACTCATCAAAAGTAAAGCAAACTCCACAAATGATTTCTTAGGATGCCAAGTTTTTTTTTTTTCCATCTAAAACAATCTCTCTATGTTCTCCCAGTAAGCTCTTCTATTAATTTGTATATCTCATGTGGACAAGTTTGCCAATTAACAGTAAGTTTTAGGTTCTGGAGAATGTTATGGCATCTTTACTTAGCTGGTTTGTACACTGTATGTATCTATGCTCATGAAAGATTTCAGTTGATGTATTCTTATAGATGCTTTGATGATCATAGAATAGTCAGAAAGCTTGTTATGCAATTTTAACATCTGTTATTTCAGTCTTGATAAATTAGACTATTATTTTGAGTGTTGTTGTTGCCAATTGAAACCGTTATTGATGAATCTTGCTGGAATCTATATAAACCTGAGCAAAGATGCATAAGGTAGACTATCATATAATGCACATCAAAATATTTTGAACTGTTGGCTGCTTAATAGAGCCCATGATGTGAAATGCATTTTAAGTTCGATACAATTGGGAACGGAATATGCTCTTATATAGTTTACAGACTCAGACTCAGGTGCTATTGTCAAATACCTTAGTATTTTCATTTCTGCAAAATTGATAGTTTTAAATTTAACAACGAAAATCCGTATATTGTGTAATTTGACTTGGTTTTGCTAGCTCGCAAAACTTAGTTTTGTTCTAACTATGTCATGTTTTTTACATTTATTGATTTACTTTACTCCCTTAATACAATTGTTCTGCCTAGAATAAAAATGTGCATTATGACTTACTTCATTTTGATCTTTTGCCTAGTTCAATGGCTCGCCTACTAAGCCAAGGCTCTCAGTATTTTGTTCAAACAAACAACTGTATGCTATGCTCGTTGATGATCAAAATAAGAAGACTCTCTTTTATGCAAGCACCTTACAGAAATCTATCCATGAAACTTGCTCTTGTAGCAGCACCATAGTAAGTGTATTTATATCTCTTTTCTAGCAGATAAAGGTGCTCAGTTCTTATGTTGTGCTTATTTCTTCGTGAAGTAGTGTCATTTCGAACGATGGCATGTCTAGGTGGATGTGTAATAGTCATTGTATCAATGTTATGAAAATAGATTATAATTCACAATCCTAATCTTAGTCATAACTGATAATTTGGGACAATCTGCCTTGCAGATTTCACTTTTGGTCAGAAAATAATTTTGAATTAGTACTCTATTGTTGATACTTACTAAATGAAACCATCTAAGACTAAATGATATGTAAACTTAAAATTGAGTTCATATAGTTTCAATACAGTTTGTGGAATCAAAATGAGAGATTTTATAATTTTAACTTTGTGTCTTTTTTGATGAATGCCTCAACATAACATTTAGGACTTTGGCTAAATAGAGTTGATGCATCCTTAAATATCAATTCAAATAACAAGCTTTAGCATTATTTTTCAATGCAAACCCATGAGTAATATGTTTGCATCATTGAAGCACGTAGGAAAGTGTTTTAAAAACATGTATTTTATATTTTTGCGGGTTTAGCCATGGTTTTAGAAGAATGAAACATAATTTTGTTGTGCGCTCCTCTCCCCACCTTTTTGTTGGTTTCTCGGTATTTTTATTAGTGGTTGATCTAGGAAGATCAACGGATTCGATGTGGATCACTTTGACCACTATGAGGACTGGACAGGGTCTAGGAGTAAGATACATCATATCAGGAAGCCGATTCGTGTGCCAAATTTTCGGAGGTTATAACTTGGTTGTTCGACTTCCGATTGAGGTGCTTTTTAAAAAAAAAAAATCGAATAATTTTTTGATCCCAATGATGTATTGTTGTCCTTTAAAGATATGGTGCACTGAGCAGTCTAGGCCATCTGGGCCCCAAATAGGCCCATCAATGTAAAAAAAAAAAATTCAAGAAAGACTTTGATTGTGCATATCTCCCAATCTAAGAAAAATTAGGTGAAATGGTTGAAGACAGAGTCAATGTAGAATCGAGATCTACCTTTTATAAATTTTAGCTTTTCATGATTATTTCTACTGATCATATCTATTTTAGGAAAGTTATATTATTTTCAACTAAAAAAGGAATCTGATCCGAATTGTGCAAAGGCGGACCTCATTTTATAAGTAGAGGATATTTAACTTAGTTTTGAGTTGATTGATAAAAGAAGAAGAGATTTAAACTCTATTTTCACAAATATTTCCATTTTTCTAGATTTTTTTAAAAGATTCGAGTTGAGCAAGTTAAGGAAATTAATTCATTCTTTCTAATCAAATCAGTGGTTGGTATTTCTTAATTATTCTAATGATTATATTCATTTGAATTTCATGTAGGAATCATTTGGCAATGCAGAATAATTTTCTATCAAATAATACCTTCATTTAATCGTTAGACATTGCATATTGTTCAACTCATTTTGCATCCTCTCTCTTTTAACTCCCAAAATTTTGTGGTTCATAAATTTCTGTTTGATATACAAAATTTTTTGAGTTAATTGCCTTTCTATATCATATTAACTAATCTCTAACCATGATTGAGAAATTTGCTGAAATTTGACCATAGGAAGCTGCTCAAAGGGTTGGTGAGGAGCTTGTCAAGGCATGCAAGGATCTAGATATCTCCGAGATATCATCTTATGATCGCAATGGATTTGCTCGAGGGGCAAGAATGGCAGCATTCGAGATTCCAATCTCTCAACATGGATTCTTACCACGTTAGCTGATATATTTCCCCTTCTAAATATATTTGTTTTTGTTCAGTGATGATATTGTAGGCTTTTGAGAAACATGTCAGAACGACGGCTAAAAAGCTTGCAGTATATAGAAGCCTCTTTGACAATCTCATCTCCCGAATAATTCTTTGCCTTAATTTCTTTTGTAAATTGTATTCTCTTGCAAGTTCTCTCAAAAATCTAAAACCAGCGGCACAGAAACAGTATTAGGTCAAAATGCCTCCCCAATAAGGTGATGACAATAAGACAATAATGTCAACATTGTATTAGGTCCTATATAAATCAATTTTTTTTGTAAATTATTTCACCATATATCATAGAGTGAGGTTATATTTTTCCATAAACAAACACAAGGATAATCGTTCTCGTGGTTGCAGAAAATCAAGAGCCTTCTGAAATTCTCATAAAATATTTATGGCTTTCATTAGAGCAACACCTCCAAAATCACCATATTAATTTATTAGATTTTTTTGCATGAATGCCCTTCTAAATATTGAATTTTGCATGAATATTCTTCTAAAATTGATATTTGCATATATATCATTATAAAACACTTGTTTTGCTATTCTGTTCTTTTTTTAATCCTTTTTTGTGCATATATACCAATACCATCTAATGTGGTTACAAAATTCTCGTTTTCAAATTAAAATGACTAAAATGTCCTTAATGTGTAGATTACAAAAAAAACATTTATAAGACGATCGTGATGAGAGATAAAAAAAAATAATTTCAAAATTTTACTTTATTTTTAGTTAAAATAAATATGATTTTTATTAACGATTATTCGATGTTAGAATAATCGTTATATTAGGAGCATTTGTGCAAAAATAGTATTTTTACAGGGATATTGAAATAAATATAAATTTTAAGAGAATATTTATGTAAATTTAAATTTTTAGAAAGTTATCCATGTAAAAAAATTCTAATTTGTTTTTATTTGGAGTAGCCGAAGCCATTCTGCCCTGCATCGTGAAAACAGCGTCAAAATTCCCAGCCAAAATGGGTTGGACCAAGTTGTACATCTGTGATTGGTTTCCTCATTCAAAGTCCGTCACGGAGGGAACAGTTAACTAGCCGTTGCCGCCGCTATTCAAATTCTGAAGCAGGCAATGCAATCTCTCCCCCAACCACAACTGGGAATACACTCTACCCCCGCCTTTCCTTCCTCCTTGGGTGCTTGGAATCCTGCGGAGAAATGGACCAACCAGTTGAGACCGTTGTAGATCAGCCATCTTCGTTTCCTTCCTCTCCTCGGCCGACACCGGCCACCACCAGTCGGAAGCGGAAAGTGGTGGCAAAAAGCTTGCAAAAGACACTCTCAAAGACCTCCATGCTCGCTCGCTTCCTCCCAACGGGCACCCTCCTCACCTTCGAGATGCTCCTCCCACCTGTCTCCGGTGATGGGTCATGCTCCCCGGCGAGCACGACAATGATGCACGTCCTCCTCGGCCTCTGCACCATCTCTTGCTTCTTCTTCCACTTCACCGACAGCTTCCATGGCCCTGATGGCAAGGTCTACTATGGATTTGTGACTCCAAGGGGCCTTGCAGTCTTCAAGCCCGGCCTCGGAGTTGAGGTCCCAAAGGATGACCGGTATCGTATGGGGTTCGTCGACCTAGTGCATGCAGCCATGGCGGTGATGGTTTTCTCGGCGATCGCGTTGTCCGATCACCGGGTCACCAACTGCCTGTTCCCAGGGAGAGCAAAGGAGATGAATGAGGTGATGGAGAGCTTCCCGTTGATGGTGGGTGTGGTATGCAGTGGTCTGTTTCTTGTCTTCCCCGCCACTCGCTCTGGAGTAGGGTGCACGCCCTCATGATCGACATCATTGATGCCAGGGAGATCTGGTGCAGTTGGGTGGTCGGATGAAGAATACTGTTTGTGAAGCGTTCTAAATTGAAGCTCCGAGCAAGCAAAGTGCTCTTCGTAATATTTAAACTGAGTGATTGTCTTTATATATATCATCATGTTGTGAGATAGGGCCATGAATTTAATTTTAGTCATGTAAAGTAGAAACCAATTGATCGAAAATATGGATCATCAGCAATAGTGAGGTACACCGAAGTACAGTAAGAATTGGCAATCCTGTTCGAGTGAACAGTGTTTTATACTATAGTTTTTTGTTAGATGTATTTAGTATTTTTCCATTAGACATTTTTGTAGATCTCCATTCTTAGGCTTTAAATTAATATACACTAAGCACCCGTTTAGTATTGTTTTTATTTCAAAAAATCTAAGGGAAAAAAGAATGAAAAAAAATATATTTACAGGTAAATACAGTAGAAGTAAAAAGTTTTCCCCAGCAAACATAGGGGCATATGAACTTATTGGTAGAGTCTTGAGAAAGAATATATGGGGATATAAAGTCTGCTGGCAAAAATGATATAAGGCCAGACCGATGAAAATGAACTGGCAGTCGTAGGAACATCATCTCTATTTTATAATGCAGGCTCAAGAGGCTACTGTATCTTCGAGTTCGACTTTAATTTATATTCCTTTAGAATATTAAGATAGAGCCTAGGATATCTTTATTTCTGTCCTTTCCTACTTTAACTCACCATCTTCACATATGGACCATCATCTCTTGCCAGCCATTTATCGTATCTAGCTATTTCTTGATGCATCAAGTCATATGCATTACATATGCACAGTGTTACTATAAATATATTAAGGATAAAATGTATAATTTTTTAATGAAAAATAAGGATAGCATGCATTCATCTATTGAAGAAATCCACGATAATTTGATCAAATCATCTCTTCCCATGTTTAAGAAATAAAATTATTTTATAATTTAATTAAAAAAAGAGACTATGGCAGTTTTTTTTTGAAAAAAAAAGAATTATAGCTGTTTAAAACTTTTGCAAATGCCGGATGGATGCAAGAACAAAGTTCGTTGTCTCGTTACCGGATTCTGTATCAGTGCCACACTAATACAGTATCGATATGGTACGGTATAAAATTTTTTTGTCATGTCGAATGTTAGTACATCATCTGTATTGAATACCGGTATCGAACTGATACGATACAATATATGATAATGGTAGGCAAATATACATCCTCTACTCGAACAGGTTACGAGAGTACCCTCGTAACTTCATTCCAATACAAAAACTAGAAGGATAAGGGTAATTAGGTAATCATGAATTAATTTCTATTTTCCGACTTAAAACTTGGCTTTATATATCGAGCCTTCCCAGCCGTCTAAGGCTAATTGGGAACAAGCCACGGGGTCAGTTCAAACGTGACGTGTTGACGACGTCTGACGTCCGTTAATTTGTCTTCTAATAAATCCTCTCTCCCCGTCAAGCGAACGTTATAAATTGAAGGTCCTGGGGCACCAAGCCACGTCACCCGGGAGCTATAAAAGGGAAGTCTTCTTTCTTTTCCTCTCCGTTTCAGAGCGAGTCTGGCGAGGGGGCTCTCTCTCATCGAGAGCTTCCGAGGTATGGCCATTTCCGTTTCTCCCCTTGTTTGATCCTATGTGTTTTCCTCAATTCTTCTAGGTGGGAATGTAATCGTTTGTGGAGATGGATCGTGTTCGAAAAATCCTTTTGATTTGATGTGCTTTTGTGTTGCGGTCGGTCATTTCTACGGTTTTCTTCGTGCATTTGGATCTTTCTAGGGTTTCTGGTTATTTTTTCTTGGATTCTTCCTTTGGGAAGGTGATTTTTGTTTTACTTCTCATGCTTCCGTTGAGGATTTTCTTGTATTTGATCAGATTTTTAGGTTTTTAATTCCTTGACATGCTTGTGCTCTAGGGTTTCTCTTGGCGAAAATTGGCTGTGTTGAGGTGGCCTTGTTCGCTGTTTGTAGATTTCTTTAGCTTTTCTAGGGAAGTCTTGCCGTTATTGAGATATGGACCTTTGTTATTCATGCAGGAAAGGTGAAAAATAGGTTGGGAAATTCGGAATTGGTGAAGTGATTCTAGCGTTCAAATACAGGAAAGGAGTGACCTTTACTGTTATTTGTTATAGATGTTCTGGTGAGAAAGATTTGACAATGGGAGATCATCTGGTGTTGAATGTTGACCCTCTCGTGAAGCTTGAGACCGTTGAATCTCAGGCAAGGAAGGCTTCAGAATCTTCTGGAGAAGCTGTGCATGGTTCACTTCCATCTGTTGCTTCCTCTTCGGTGGTAGCTTCTGTTGGTGATGAGGGGAAGGAGTACTCGGGTGCTGAGGAAGAGGAGCCACTCATTCAGACGGTGGAGTGTCGCATTTGCCAGGAGGAGGACCATGTTAAAAACCTGGAGATACCATGTGCATGCAGTGGAAGTCTGAAGGTTTCTGATTTTTTTAAGCAATAAAAAAGCTCCCGTTTTCTTTATCCTTGATGTTAACATGATATTGGCTGGTGTTGGTATGGTTCATAAACTGCTGTTAGTAAGGTTCATAAACTGTTCTAGTGGTAACCTTTCTCGAAATCATGCTTCCATTAGATAATTGCTCAATTTCTCGGATTTTCTAGCTTAGTCATTGTAATGCAGGAGCGCAGTGTTGTGGCATTATTGTTATCTTGTGAAGTTATTAGGTCTTGTTGTGCTGATTGGTTGATAGCCTAGTTTGATATGGTCAGGTATATCCATCTTGATGTTGAAATTCTGTGGTTCTGAGTCTTGTCGCATAACTACAATTTTGTGTCATCTTGGTTGTTGCTGTTTTGTACATTAGCTGCTTTTGAGAATAGATAGGTTTCTAGGTTGAATCATTGAGAACTGTTAAGATTCAAACTATCTTGTTTCTAATGTCTAGGATTTGATTTTGTCACTCAGAAATGATGAATTCTTGGATTTCTGTGATTCTACTTCCTCTAAGATTTTGAGCTAGGACATATGTTTACTTTAATGTAGGACACATAAGGTTATTTAGCAGCCATTCTAATGTTTGCATTATGATGTTTCTATGTGCTAGATCCAATTTTTTTATTCTTTAGTTCTCAAATAAGTTTTCATCCTGTCCTTGTCCCCATTCCTGCAGTGGGTAACAAATATCTGCATGCAGGCTTTCCACTGCATAGAGCTGTTTTTTTTTTTTTTTTAATGTATTTGTATGGCCTAGCTATGGCTATATAATTGCATAATTGACATATTGTGTACAGTGCAAAAACTACCCACATACATCTGTCAAGAAAATGCTTTGTTTCTTACCATCAGGGAAATTTACCTTTGAACTCAAGTAAATCCTACTACTGCTTAGTTCGAAGTAATCACTGTGAATAGTAATCTCTTGAAATATGGATATTGCCATTAGCTTTTAAAGCCCCTGGTAATCTGCCGTTAACTATAATCTGATGCCTGTTAAAATGTGGATAGTAGAAGTGCCAGTTATACTTGCAAAATATCAGTTATGTTTGTACTCAAGATAATCATTTTTTGGAAATAGTTTTTAATTTCTGCCATTTTATCATGATGCTTATTTGCATCCGTTTAAATACCAATATTATTCTTTATCATGATGCTTATTCGCATCTGTTTATACCAATATTCTACTTATGGGAGCTTACTTTGCTTCTTGTGCCATACACAGTATGCTCATAGAACATGTGTACAGCGCTGGTGCAATGAGAAAGGAGATATAACTTGTGAGATTTGTCATGAGGTGAGTTGCAATTCTTTATGTAATTACTTAATAAATGCATGGATATTGCTTCAACTTCTGTGAGAATACATATACTCTATCTTTTGATACTTGGGAATTATATCGTTCATTTGCTTCAATGTCCCATTAGGCTCTCCATCTGGTGGAAGGATGTATCACACAATTTAATTTGTTGAATCCCACTATATTATGTAAATTTTAAAGTTTTATTATTTTCAGTGTCGTGGTTACTTATATACTTTAATGATATATCTATTATCTTAACTTTTCTGTCCGATAGATGAGTTAGGTTATCTTTTATTTTCAAACTGAATGTTTATGATAGATCTTTCTATATGGTTTGCAGCAATACAAGTCTGGGTACACTGCACCTCCCCGAGCTAACCCAGATGAGACCACCATTGACATCAGGCAAGTGGTACATGTATTTCTTGCAGAACCATCTAAAAGATAGAAGCAAAATAATGCTTTTTGCCACTAAGTGTTTCAATATTTATCACTAAGTGGTTACTTTTGCATCATTTAGTTCAATTTGATGATCCTTCTGCTTGATTGGCAGTGGAGGTTGGACTATTACAGGCACCCCGTTGGATCTGCGTGATCCTCGGCTCCTTGCAGTGGCTGCAGCCCAACGCCATTTTCTTGAAGCTGAGTATGATGAATATGCTGCTACAAATGCCAGTGGTGCTGCATTTTGCCGCTCTGCTGCTCTGATTGTGAGCCTTATGCTGCCCTGGAAATACAAATGATGCTTTATTTTTGGTTTAACATATGAGATTTACATGGAAATTAGTTTTCAAGATAGTTTATATCCTATTTATATACTTTTCTATGTTTATTTTTTGAGAAGAAGTCTTTCATACAATTAAATTTGATTTTCTAATTAGCTATACTCTAAAATAAATATTTCTTAAAACAATTTTTTTGAATACCATGCTATCTGAAAGGTTCATTTTCTTATGTTATTTACGGACATGTCAATAGTAACACATGGAGAGATTCTCATGTTTGTCTTTTTCAGTGTTGTTTGCTAAGTAAAATGGCAATACAGTGCTAATTAGGCAAGATGAGTTTTTTTCTTTTTAAATAAGTTCAAGGATGATTCTGAAAAGGAAAATTTTTGTGACTTTATTTTCATTTTGCACCACTTTCCACTGAATTCCAGGTTGCGCAGGTTCAGAACTCTTTTTCTTTGAAAGTAATTGAACTTAAGGTTTCAGATCGGCCAATATCTTAACCAAGACATCAGTTTGTCTTGGTATCAGGCATGTACCAGTACAATATTTATGAAGTGTTGGCCATTATAATTTCGGCAATTATAAGCCGAAATATCACAACATATCAGCCAATGATGGTTACATCGGTATATTCATCATTAGAGTTAATTGATTTCCTGTGATGGTTGGAGATGGATGGAAAATTGTGAGAATAGAGAGATCATAGAAGATGCAAACCCATCAATGAGAAGTCTCAACGATGGATGTTGGACGATCCAACAAATAGATTTGTTGATTTGGTAATGAGATTTGTCGTTCTAGAAGCCATGTTTGTAATCAATGATTCAAATCCTAGTGGACGTGCCATGAAATGTTGTGATGGAGAACCATCCCAGGTGTCGAGATGGCGGTGCATTTTGTTCCGTGGAAAAACTGGGATGATGCCCTCCTACAAGATTTGAATCATTATCTGTAATGCCTTTGAGGAACTGAAGTAGATCATGCGGTGTACGCCATAGGAGATGATAACAAAAGGTGGTGGTAGAGGGTCCACCATGATCGAATGGATGGGAACTCAAAAACGATGAGAAGGAAGAAGAGGAGAGGCTCTATGATCAAGTGGAGAGGCAAATCTCAAGGTTGAACAAAAAGGTAAGGAGAAGAACAGGGGATGATGGATGAATGCATGTCTTCGATGGCCACTTGGTGGAGTGGGCATATCGTGTTGGTTCAAAAAAGGGAAAGAGAAGAATAAAATGAAGGGAAGGGCTTTTAAGGGAAGGTGGCCATGCTTCAACAATATTGTGAACTTTCTTGCCCTCATGGCCTTTGGACATGCCTAAATGTTGCTAAAAAATGTGATATTTTTCGTTTCGTCCAAGCACTTGGCCAAGATAAATCAATATCTTGATTCACCTCAGTATCGATCTCCCTCTAAGATGACTAAGAGCACAAGAATTAAAACCCTTGCTTGAAGTTTATCAAGGGTTGAAATCTCATGCATACTTAACTCATATCCGCCTCTGCATACCAACATGCCTTGGAATTGGATGAGCTATGCACATATCACACTATATCACTCGTCTTGTGTTGTATGTTTCACATGGAGGTGTATCTCCCTCGTGTCGAGGTGTATTGATCCTATGCCAATCCCCATATTGCTCAATACACTTTTTTATTTTATTTTTGGTTATTTCTACCAAGTCATATTGAGGCGTACCACCCCCTTGTCAAGGATTGTACTATACTGGATAACCAATGGTATGGTGCCAATCCATAAGTTTGAATCCTTGATTTAGATAATGGCACATGCTTTCACATGGATGAGTTAGAAAATAAGTATTTGATGGATTGGTGTAATCCCATCAATTGAGATTGTTTACAATAGAGTTGCAAAGATGCCATGTTTTAGTTTATATATTCTTTCTTAATCATTTATTATAATGTGAATATTGCAAGGTGTATTTACTAAAGGAAGAATATTTAAAATGGGATTTGGGGTGGTCCTAACATATGGGAGTTGTTGTCCATACAAATGGAGGCTCCAGAGAGATTATAATAGATATGGGAGTTTTAGATGGGCATCCACTTTAATTTATCAAGGAACCAAGGTAATGTATTGGTATTTTGTTTTATATTAGTCATGGTTAGCTGCAACCTGTAAATTAAAGCTACAGAACTAAATTGAAAAGAATAGGACAAAACAAATAATATAATACATACGTAATACAAACATAAAAAAAAAACTTCAGCAGAAAATTGTGACTTTGAAATTTTGAAAAAATGAAAATATAGAGGGGAATAGTGGGATATGAGAAGCTGAATAAAACAATAATGTGTGCATGAGATGGGTTTTATTTGGCTAGAAGTATGTTAAATTGGACTATTTACAGAACCATTAATTAGTCAGGTGTAATTAAAGGTAATTAAAAGGAGATATTCAAGAGAAAGTATTTAAGTGGCGATTAAGGAGAAATTTGAAATGAGTAAAAGTCAAATATTAGCAGACAAAGAAGGCCGAAAGTGGATCAGGTATTATTATTTCCCTATTTGCATATCCACACTTATTAGGTGAATAGGAATACACATGAGGATTGTAATTGGATGCTAAATTCTATATCCATATTTGTTCTAATTGGAGATGGACGTGAACTAGATATTAACAATACAAATACAAATATGGATATAAAATATGATAAGGTAAAACATTGTAGAATATTATTCTACTTTATATTTTATTAATCCAAGTTAGGCACACGAGATTTTCAACTTTCCTTTTTTCTAAAACGAGCAATTCATTGTACACACATTTCTCTATATTAGGGGATCCACTTGATCATGCTACACTTCTGTTGGATCTAATAATCTTATGAGCTACAAACTTTAGGTCAAAGAGTTGATTGTTAGTTGTTCAAGAATGCAAGCCACTAAGTTAAAGACATCACTTTATGGAACTAAAGTTGGAAACATATTGATATGGTCACTTATTACTTGCTGGAGTTTACAAGAATTATTTAAATCTATAGAGGGCTAAGTAACTATTTGGATACTAATATGATATTTAGTAGAAGAACCTACTTTTTCTTTGGTGGATATAGATGTTAGATGCTAAAAATTTTCATACGTGTATGGATAAACATGAGTATAGAAGTGGATCAGATTGGATATTGTCATATCCATTTCCAACCCCCATGGACCAAGGGTGAGGGAGGGATGGTAGGTGAGTAGGATATGGAAAGAGGGAGAGAGAGATGGGAGATCTGGTCTCTAATTGTGTGTTTTTGTATGTGTGTGTGTGTGTGTGTGAGAGAGAGAGAGAGAGAGAGAGAGCATTTAGATGGGAATTTAAGTGTAAGAGATATGGTCCGGGATTTTATTAATAGGCAAGGTTGGACATGGTTTGAGTAGGTACAAGTTAGGAGCCAACCAACCTTGGTTAGTGTGCAAGAGATTTACAAGGGTCTTTTAACTCCAATACTATATGGGATATCAATATTAGGTGAATGTGGCATCTTAAGGCTCATGGTGTGCTGTTTGCTTCATGTGATAATTGGCATGGGAACAGCTTCCTGCATTTGAGCTTTTGCACCATCGTGGCCTCACTTCTCCCATGTGCCAATGCTGCCAATGATAGAATTAAGTATATTGGTCATTTGTTCTTCCATTGTCCCAAGGTTCGTCTTTGGGATCTTGCCAACTTAGTTGCCTATTTGATCAAATGTTGGCGATCGCTAAGGAATTCCTTATTGCTCCTACTGCCTCAAATCTAACATGGCATGTGCTTAGACTAATCTAAACTATATTCTATGGCAAATTTGGAACAATGAACTATTTCAGAATTCCTACTACCACGCAATAAGTTTTGCATTAGGCCCTTATCTTGGCTAATGAATACCATGACATTGTTGAGGCTAAGTCACATTAGCAGCTCAACCTCTGGGGTTCCCCTACTAAACTATCTTTGAGATCTGCATCGTCAACCATCATATAGCAGGAACCCCCTAATCGGGTTGTATCAATGTTAACTTCGATTGGTCTACCTCTTATCTTCTAGTGCAGGATTTATAGTTCAAGATCATTGTAAGCTTCCTCTATTGGCAAGTGCTATTCCTTTACATACCTCTATACTAAGGTCTATCGAATCAATATCAAGGCTCGTACCGGCTGTCGACATGTTCAGTATAGTATGGGCCCGCGTTGTGCCATTCTAGGGTGTTCCAAAATGGGGAGGAGGGGGAGAGGAAGAGAGAGGAGGAGAGGGAGAGGGAGAGGGAGGAAGGGGAGGGAGAGGGGGGTAGGCTCTGATTGGATGCCAGGAGCAAATGTAGGCATGGTGATGAATCCCCTTAGATCAGCTAGGATATGGCGGGATGGCTTAGATCGAGAGTGGCTTGACCATGAAAGAGGGGGCTAATGTTCGCCGAGGGAGGACTGGAATTCGAGGAGGGCCTTTGTGGACACCAGGGAGGGGGAAGGCTTATCAGTGATGGCCGGCATGGAAGAGAGGTGAGTGGTGTTCGATGTCAAAATGAACAAGAGAGTCCCTTCAAGTTCTCGAGCCATCAAACTGGGAGGGGAGATTTTATAGCTGAACCAACCCTAAACCATTCCGACTTGGCATCTGTTTCGTTTGGTATGGGCTGAGCCATCTGGTTCGGTCCAATTTGGCGACCATTGCTCCGTACGTTTAGTGGGGTTGACAACTGCTTGAAGGGGGATCTCTATCGCAATTTTATCACTCCATGTTACACAAATCTGGTTGGAAGGGGACATTATCGGCTGAGCATCCTTACTTGATGGACCTCTAGAACACTGCTCGCGCACACCCCCCCTGCAGGACTTTTGATCTTAATATATCTTTCTAGAGGGTAGTTAACTAGTTGAATTCCTTGCCAGTGTTGTAACTATTTATGCCCCACCGATCTTCTAATCTATATTAATTTTCCAACATACCTTATGTGTTTGGTTACTATTGATGCCATGGGAACTTTTTACTATAGACTACTATAGGGAGCCTCCCGCATACCTACCCCAAAAAAAGCAAAATAAACCTGCA
This sequence comes from Phoenix roebelenii, assembly GCA_025769935.1. NCBI lineage: Eukaryota > Viridiplantae > Streptophyta > Magnoliopsida > Arecales > Arecaceae > Phoenix > Phoenix roebelenii. The sequence goes on from JAOXJJ010000771.1 coordinate 74,516, forward strand.
AGTAGTCTATTAATTAACATCATGTGTCAACAAAACCCAAAGGAATGAACTATAATTTCTTGGATGTAACATTTTATAAGAGGAAACTTAATGGTTCATTCGACAAAGCAAAAATTAATGTCGATCATGAGCTACCATATATCACTTATTTATGTATAACCATAATCGTCCAACTTTGTGCCACCTATTTGGGAAAGCTTTATGGATGCTCATTTGCCAAGCGTTCCTATTTAGGACCATCTTAGATGCTATTTCAGTTTTGATTTGCTTAATATACCATACGACCAATTTGGATTTGCTTAAATTTGGTTACTTGACCAAATCATCCAACTAGGTGTTAAAAATCGAGAGCCATAAAAAACTCGATCGTTGCTTTGAGGTCAATTTGGTTTGGTTTAAGGTTCGCTAAATCGGTACTGGAAGGGGCACCGGATGACAACTAGTTCAGCACTTTATGGGTTCGTATGGTGTTGTTCCGAGGCATACCGGTACAAGGACAGCTGGAGAGGGAGGGGAAGAGGGAGGAGAGAGAGGAAGAGAGAGAGGAAGGGAGAAGGAAAGGAAGGGAGAGAGAAAGGGAGGGAGAGAGAGGGAGATGAAGGGGGAGAGAGGGAGAGGGAGGGACTTGAGAGTCCTCATCGACAAGAGGTTGTGACGCAGCACAGGGTACAACCATCAGGTACTATGACCAGCTAGACTATGCTAAGCATTGCAGGATTCTAGCATATTTTCTTATTGTTGAGTACTATTTTGAGTATAATTCTATGCCGGGTTTAATGTCCAAATTAGGGTTAGGGGACCATGTTTTGTAAATATGCATCTAATGCTTTATAAGGGCTAGCCTTTTGACATAGTAATAAAATTTTTTGAGAGAATTTGCTTCACCAAGCGAAGGGTTTTTCAATTCAATTTACTTTTATTTGTGTGTTAATCTTTGAGGTGCGATCTCATCGATCAAATTGTCCCTTATTTATTTTCCTGCCATGTAAGGTTGCCTTTGTTTTGTTTCAAAATAGGGGACGCCCTAATTTATTTATTTTTTGTAAATTTAGAATTGAAATCAGCAAACAATTTGCCGACTTTGGAAAGTCAGGCAAATCGTTTCCCAATTTCAATTCAAAATTTACAAAAAAAAAGGGTTCCCCTGTTTCGAAACGAAACTAGGGCAACCCTCTATTTTTGGCAGGAGGGAGAGGGAGAGAGAGGGAGGGAGAGGAAGAGGGAGGAAGGCTGGGAGAGAGAGGGAGGGAGGGAGAGGAAGAGGGAGGAAGGTAGGGAGATAAAGGGCTTGAAAGCCCTCGCCATTCATCGATAGGGGGAGAGAGGGATAGACGTACTTGGCCACAACATCATTGTCGTCATCGAATTGGCTGTGGAGCGAAGTGAAGTGGGTCCAGTTCTAAACCGAATATAAGAGATGAATCGTGTTGGTAACCGTCCAATCCGGTTCGATACTCCCCAAACCGGCTGGTTCAACATTTTCGAACCGGCCAGTTTGGCACGGTCCAACAAACCTTGGTTTGGTTCTTAGGTTGACCTTGAACCATGTGCACTCTTATTTGCAAGGACACAATTCATCCCCTATTCTTAAGGACCAAGTATAAGTCATGTATGTCAAAGGATAATTTACTAAAATGAATATAGTTGTATTGTTGAAGCAATAATATAAATTTAGTTCCAATTGCACCTATCATTTTTATTATGAGGGATGGTAGTGTGGTTCATGTTAATAAACCTATATGCACAATTTTTTTTAAAAAAATGAATGTTCATGAATTTAAATCATTCTTTGAGATGTTATTGATGTTTTTTTTTTTAATTTTGCAATATATACATAGAATATATTAAAAGTTCTTACTTGAGATGATCGTGTATTTAGATACTAATCTTTATTTATGACTTAGTTATGATGCACTAATTTATTCAAATTTTTATGATGAAATAAGTTTCCAAATATCACATAAATCATTGGGCTAGGCCTTGAATTAAAGAAAAAACTTAGAAACTTATCTCAAATACATGCTAGAAATGTAATCAGGACCACCTATCCCAAGTTTCTTTGCAGAGCCCTCCAGCATTAAAGCATTGAACGCTTTTATTTTTATAAATGAATTTGGTTTATTCTCTAAACCATAGAGAGAATGCATCACCATTTTTGATAGAAATTTAAGCTTCTTCCTCCAAAGTTGTCTCCTTTTTCTATCTAGTCCACATTCTCTCTCTTTCTCTGTGCTTTGCCTCTACAAATAGAGAAAGGATTGTGGCCGTTGGGCTGGAAACGAGCCAAACACGAGCCAGGCCAAACCTAGCTCTTGCTTAGCTCTTTTCATATTTGAGTCGAGCTCAAGCTATTCACAAATAGCTTGTTTAACAGATCTAGTGAAAATTTAAGATCATTTGAGGAACTAAAGTAATATATAATATATAAGTTTTTAATATATTAGTATTTCTAGCTAATTTGAGCTGAACTCATGTTAGCTTGCAGCCTTATTGTGGGCGAGAAAAAAGGATAAGCCTTACATGAAGTTGCTAATCCTGATATAGTTTGATTTGGTCATTAGGATATTCAAGTTTATCAGCTTCCTTATCGACAAAGAATCAGATTTTAAAGGTTTCCTTTCTTGAACGAAGGTCAGGGACCAATTTGAAAATGGTGAATGAGTATATTGGGAACGAAAAGTAAGGGTGTTTCGGGAAAGACTGAAGATGAGATCATAATAGAATATTTCTAAATTCAAAACTCTTATTTTGTTATTCAGTATAGATTATCCTTAGAGATGTGCATCTGTGAGAGCTCCCAGGCTTTAAGGATGGGCAATGGCTTGAAGGAGTTTGTGTTGTAATATTAGAAGCTCAATAATGGAAGGAGTTGGCCAATTTCAATTAGGAGGAAATGGACCACTATATGAAACAAATTATTACTTAATTTTCATTCATGGTTTAGAATATCTGATGGGTTAAGTGGTAACTCAACTTGTCCATAGACTATTTTGCAAGGTTCACAGCACTGTACTGCCTACACTGGGTGTACCGTAATGGTACCAAACTGACCACTGTGCCAAGTGTATTGACACTGTACCAACATGGTGCTGGTATGGAGTCCATTACCGAGATCGCGAACTTTGCAATCTTGCATTTTAAGATGTAGTTTTAAAACTTTGAATTGGTTGTTTGAAATTCCATGCCCATGCTATCTTTGAAGTTTTCATTTGTCGGCAAATAGCAATTAAGCACTGTTTGAAGAGTCTGCATGCAGAAGTTTTTAAAGTAAATAGTAGAATAATATAATTTGGTGATGTTACATGTTCAAAGGATGTCATATAATAGTAGAGGCATATGTGCAAATTTTAGATTTTGAAGGGGTATATATGTAGGTTTCAGAGTTTTCAGGAGGAATATATGCACTTTTCACTTTTGGAGGGGTAAATAAGATGGGCTTCACTTCACCAGCTAGCTAGTGAGTTTTAGGATATTTTCTTCACTTTTATCTCTGTAGTTCACTTGATTACATAAGGCAGCTTGTTTTAACTATACTTTGTGGGTTTCTGTGAGTTATGCATTTTTATAATTTGGAATCAGACTTACTGATTTAAAGACTGAAGTTTCAGGATTCTGATCTTTGCTTGTTTTTTTCTTCCCCAGTTAATGGCTCTATTGCTGTTGAGGCATGCACTCACCTTCACCAATGGTGATGGAGATGATGATGCTTCCACAGTGTTTTCTGTAAGTGAGATCATTAAATGTTCTCTTTCAATATTTGTTTTTATGGTTTAGCCTTCAGTCTGTGTCTTACATTCTTTTCATCGTTAGCAGCTTTTCGTGCTGCGTGCTGCTGGGTTTTTGTTGCCATGCTATATCATGGCATGGGCTGTAAGTATTCTGCAGCGTCGAAGGCAGAGACAGGTAGTACACCAATTGTAAAGTAGAGATTATAGAGTTAAATATCTATTTTTCTCTTTTCCTGCCTCTCAAGAAGTATAATAAGTTTCTGATCTGTTTATAGAGGTTCTGTACCCTTGGGGGGGATATATCATATACGCTTACAGATAACTTGTACTTGTAAATTTCCATAATTGATGGCATAATGTTGTTACATTATGAATTGAGTGGCATGGCTTTATTAAGACAATTATTTAATAGGCTTAGAAAACAGGAAGATGAATCTTAATACTGCTGTCTCTTACTCTGAGATGTTATTGTGCTAAACTTGAGAAGCCTTAAAAGTTAGCACTTGGTTCTTCATTTGCTTCATCCTGATAACACCTTCTGGAAAAGGATAAATGTGATGTCTTCTACAAATTCTACAATATCAGGCTGGTATTATAATTCTTGTAATATAACAGTGAAGGTTTATCATTCTCAAGCAATATTATTTTTTATGAGTCGAGTGATTTGAAACATCATTATATAAGCCTTCTTTTAGTTACTATGAAAAATCATTATCTGTTAGCTTGGTGAATAATTATATATCATAAATGAAACATTTCTTTTTCCTACTTTAATTAGAATGCTTAAACTTGAAAGGAGGATATCTTTCAACTTTTAACTACTTGGAGTTCCTCTTTTCTTTTTTTTTCCTTTATCTTGCTCCTTTTTTACTGGATATGTACTCCAACAATTTTTGACTGAAATTATTATTCTGAGAAAGAAAAGAAAATATACATTTTGATCGTGACTACAGCCCGTTGGATAATTCATACGAGATGAACCTTTTTCCCTAAATCAGTATAACTTTCCTAACCACGATTATTGTGGGGGAGAATAACAATTTTTAGTCATGAATGAAAACAATTTTATTCTTTTGATTAATAACTTGATCTCTGTTCATGTCAAATCAACATGTTCTGCTGCAGTTGTGGACCCTTGAAATGATAAAAATGGTCTTACCACAATTGATGTTTCTGTTATCCAAAAGCCTCTTAGACCTGCAGACAGATCATAAACTTGTTTCTCAAGTATAGACATGTGATAATTTGCCTTCCTGTTTTGTCTTCCCAGATTCCATTTCCAGTCCACTTATGACTGCATTAGTGATGCCAAGCTCACAAATAATGTAGAGGACAACTGCTTAAACTCATGAATATTAGAGGACAACTGCTTAAACTCATGACTATTGCTGTGGTTTTAAATCTCTCTTGTGCATCCATATTTCTTTTTATAACCTTTCCAAGATAACCTGTAACTCTCCATGTGGAACCACAGTGAGTTCATCCTGTATGCAATTTTAATTAATGCATCAAACTTATATGCAAATCAATGAATATGAAGCAGCAAAAGCATGAAATGGAGATGGTTTCTCCATATACAGCAATACAACGTAACCATAACTGACGAGTTTACCTCCACTGTTCTAGATATGCTTTGTGAGCTCTTCTTTTTTAGTCATCTTTATTAAGTTTTTACTAAGTTTACAGTTATGGCCATGTTTCCCTTGGTTTTCTCTACCTTTCGTATTAAGGGTGCAATTTTCCTCATGCCTCTGGATGGTTTGCATACAGACACAGTGCTGATTCCATCATTCAACAAAAACATAACAAATGATGGAGAGAAGTGAAAGAGGAATCTTGAGGACCAAAAATATAAAATAAATCGCCTCCCGGGTGACTTTAGAGTTCAATTCATTGATCATGATCTGCATGTCCTGAACTATGTATGGACCAAAATTCATCAAATTTGAGTACTTCTAGATTTCAGGTCAACTCAAAGCTATCTTTAAGTCAGAACTGCATGTTTATTTGTTCGATACATAGGTGTAACATGCCCAAGACATTTTGCTTTCGCTTTTTAGGCATTATAAGTGCTGCAGATTGTTACTGGTAGTTTGGAGTATTGATTTGTATGGTGCATCATTTGCTTTGCACTGAGCTGAATCTCTCTCTCTCTCTCGCGCGTGTGCGCGCACGCGCGCTTGATATAGTGTAACAATGCTAAAGTCACCTAAAAACACTATACTTTCTGCTAAAGTTCTTTGCATGTGTGTCTCCATGTCTCATGTGCGGGGACGTGTGATGGTGTAACAGTGTTAGGGTCTCTTAAAAGCACTTAATTTCTGCCCAGGTTTGTTGTGTGTGTGTGTATGTCACCATATTTCTATAATATCCATATTTGATGCAGGCTAATTATTTTTTATTTCAATACACCTGTTTTCTTTTCCTGTTTAAATTTGCAACTGACTTGCATTTTTTTTTTCTATTTGATCAGGAGGCTGCTGCTTTGGCAGCAACTGAAGTGGCATTCATACTTCAGTCTGGTGAGGGGAGGGGCCTGCATTTTACCATAGCATCTGAGTCACCCACAACTCCACAACAAGAGCCACATGAGTAGAGGTCTTCCAGTAATCATGCAATGCATATCATGTTATTATATGAAAAATTATCAGGAACCAGTCTATGGCTGTGAACTATTAAACTGCCACCGGTGATTAGTGGATATTTGAAAATCTTAGAAATTTCCCGTGAAATTTGGTTTCTGTTTTGATGCATTCAGCTAGCTTTCCATGTGATATTCGTATCAGCGAACAATTGTAAGGAATGTTTAAGCTCAAAGACCTTCGGTCGCTCCATAGAATCCCTTCGGAATGCTGTGCTACATAGGACGTGACCTAGTCGGCAGCCCTATTCATCTCTCTATATACATGCACTTCATGCACTTCTTAAAAGGCACTGCAGTCTCTTACCATCCGCCAGATATTGCTGAATAGAGGACTTCCATCCTCTCTCTGCCCCTCCTCATGTAGCCAATCGATTATCATGGCCGAGTTGTCCTCGACAATGATGCGCTCTACCTTTAGTCTTTGTCTCGCATAAGAAATGCTTTCTATGCTGCCCCCTTCCTTTTTGAGGATAGATAATTTTAGAATCATCAAGGTCTCACAAAAATACAACCACCACCTTATATTTAAACAACGGCTGGAAAGGGTATGTTTCGAATCCCATTCTTGGCAAATAAATTTATATTATTAGTCAAGATTTTACTTTTTCTTTTTTTATATATAATATATTTTTCTTTCCCACTCATGTATGCGATTGAAGCTTCAAATCCGTGAAAAATATTTTAAATTATTAGTCCGCTTCTATTTATCTTTTTCCTTTTTTGATAATATATATTTTGTTTTCTTACTTAAATTTTCCATTATATATTTTTCTTTTCTACTCGTGTATGCAACTAAAGCCTGGGTATAAAAGAATAAATAAATTTAGAATGGATAGAATGCATTAGGATCTACATCTCTTGTCCATGGAGTAAAATCCAAAGCCCCTTGTGAATCGCACTCGTAGGGGAAATTAGATTTAGCTTCATACCCTTACGGCATTATCAATATTCTATGTAAATTAAAATGTGCTTGTAAAGTATAAGTTTTTGGTTTTGACTCAACTTGACCCCTTGAATGGATATGTCTAACATAAATTTGTCTAGGCCAAAATTTCTAATTGATTTTGTGCACATTTAACATGACCAAACTAATCCAAACAAACAATCATCAAAATGAAAGAACAAATAAGATTTGGTGTTGCACTCAAAATTGAAATGAAATAATTTATGCTGCATTTGTTAATCTGCCTCATAGGATGTGGAATGGAATCCAATGCCCTTCATGAATCATATTGCTTTGATTATTGTATGTGGAACAAGGGTATGATTAACAGGAATAGTCAGATTTACATCCACAACGCTTGGCACAATCAAAATCTTAGAGCAAACTAATAAGCACTAACAAAACATAGAATTTTTAATTAGGATCAAAATCAAGTAATCCTCATAAACACATCTAATCTGAATTAGGGTGGATTTATTTTTTTTTTTTTGAATTTTGCATACTTTTAGCAAGATGAAAGTGAACCAATTAAGGAAGTCTTAGCATCTCGATACATATTTTGAAAGGCTTTGCCATGGCAACTGAAATCAATCACAGAGACAGCGGTTATGTTTTACAATGAAATTCAAGTAGGTGTGTACCTTTTACCAAAAGAGAAATCATAGATATTTATACTTCCATGTACATCACTCGTATCAAATACAATGAAAAATTCAAAATAATTTTGATTTAGCTCATGAACACAAATTAAATAATTTAGATTGTATTAATATACATGTGGCATGAAGTGGATTTTAGTTACCTCACAAATTACATCGTTTTAGTTGGGGTTGGCAACTTCTAACCCGATCTGGCCCAACTCGAACCTGCTTCACTAATCCAACATATTTGATTTATGCAATCCCCGGATTGAGTTCGGATCAAAACCCCTCGGTCATAGAGGATTTATATTATATTAAATTGGTACATAGTGTTTGTTTAAAGATCTCTGATTTGTATTATTGTTTTATTTACTTTGTTGTGTCCTATGTTTCAATCCAAAAACTATACAAAAGCTAAGCGGGCTTGGGCCAAGTAAAACGGGCCAGCTAATTGACATATGGGTCTCAACCTAACCGGCCCTCTAAATTACATTTCCAAGTTTTAGCTGTCAGAAAGGTTCAATTCTTAGCATCAATTGGATCAGCTCAATACCCCAATTGGCACAACCAGCATTTCAATGCAAACTAAATTGATTCCATAAAACACAACGCATCCTATCTAAATTAGGCCATGACCAAAACCCAACCTACTTCCAATCCGGATTGGAGTCTTCTATAATTGAGCATAGAGCCCGGCCCGGCCCGGCCCGACCCGTTGAGCCGACAGCCCAGTTGACGTCCCTCCGTGGGAAGGTCTTCTTCTACCTTCCCTCGCGCACCACCTTGTCCTGTTCTCCGTCTCCCCCCCTCTCCTCCGCCCGCGGCGGCGCTTCCTCTCCCCTCTACCCCAATGGATCTCCGTGGGAAACCTATAAATCCCAACAAACGCCTCAAAGAAGAGTAGAAAATCTCTTCTCTCTTTTTTTTTAACGTTTTTACCGGGCTTTTTCTTCAATTTTCCCAATTTTTCGCGGTGTATCCTTCTTGCCAGATTTGTTAGCAACCTCACGGGAACTTCGATGTTGGAGATCGCCTCCCTAACCGCTATCGTACCCGTAATTCTTTTGGACCTAATTTTAATAGCACTTTGATGGTCAAGATTTGATCTTTTTGAATTGTTGATGCCTTAATGATGCCATTTCTCTCAGGCTTTGATCGTCATCCGGCAATGGATCAGCTTCACCCGCGTAAACGGTAATTTCTTATTCTTCCTTGTTTCTTGGGTGAATTTCAGAATCTAGGAAAACGAGATTACTAAATATCGAATCCCGGACTAAATGCCTTCGTTCAGAGAGTTTTTAGAGAATTTAACGGTATGTTTTCACGAACAATCGTTTTTTTTTTTTTTCTTCGGTTGGTTGGAGGGTGGGGAGTTGTGGTGGTTGGGTTGAGTTGTAGTAGCTAAGTGAGTCTGAGAAATGTAGAACATTTTATGACCAGTGCTCAAAGTAGTATCACCATTCTGGGAATTGCTAATTACTGCTCACTGCATTGGCAATTGATTACTCTATGAAAGTCAATCTTAATATGTGAGTTTCCATAACTTTCACCTAAGCAAAGAAAGAGGCACTTTGGCTAAGGTTGCAGTGTTTCTATTTATTGCAACTGCATTCTTGGGGTGCCAAGTGATCAAAACATTTTTAATTTAGTTTATGTCGCAAACTCTAATGCCTATTTTTTTCTGCTTTAGGTCATCTCAATGCTAAGGAAGCTGTGGTAAAGAAAAATGACAACGCAACTTCTTGTACTAAAGATTGGAGGAGTCACACAGTTGCACTGGCTATGGATTATTTGTGTGTTGTTGTGCCAATTCTTTTAGTTTTCACAGTAAGTATGTTCTACAATATTTATTATATGTAATTGGGCTTTCTTCCATATTGTTTCGCTTATATTTCAATTCTCTCAGGGTGTGTTTTGATGCACCACAGAATTGTGATGGTTCATGATTTACTTGTTTTTCAAAATTTGAAGTTATGATTTTATGATATTCAGGTGTTTGGTCATGCAATGAAATTTCATGCAATCCTTAAAATCATGAAATTAAGTATCTCTATTTGAATCGGGAATTGCAAATTCATGTTTTGATTTCACTGTCATCTTACATTTTTCCATATTTGAAACTTCTCTTTTTAACAACCAATAACCTTCTTAAAAATAACTCAATTCCTAAAGTTCAATTTTTGAAATTCAGGAAAAGGATAAATTATGAGTTTAAAATTAAAAGCCTCCAAACAGAATCCAAGTTAAGAAACATGTTAATCTCAATGTTGAGATAGTTATAGCTTCATATTTTCTTGTATCCTATAAAAGGTACACTTTTTCTTGTCTAAAGTTTTATTGTAGTTTGTTGTTTTCAAATACTTGCACAACTGCATGTGATATTGATTTGTTTCTGATAGGCTCTTGCTGAATGGGCTTATACATGCACAAGCCTTGTGGGACTTTTGCTGCTTTTCTTGATTTTAGCTAGAAGGTAGGCATTTAAATGGTGATGATTCTGAATTCCTTTTTAGAATTATTCATCTTTCACTTTGTGTCCATAGATTATATATCAAAATTAGAACGCCCTAGATGTTATTTCTAACTAGTGGAACCAAAATGCACTGATCTAAAGTTTACTAGATAATGTTCAGGCGCAGATCTGATTTTCATTTTAATGATGGGTCACAACGTTTATCTTCATTCAGAACATATATTTCATCATACCGAGTATCCGTGGTATGCTAAATCAATTGCTGTATATGTAAATTTAATTTTTAGTTTCAACTAGACTACCATTATCTGTTGGTAATCAAAAATGATAGTTTGATGTGTAGATGTTGGTGACATGCTTGTGCATATTGGCCGTGGACTTCAAAATCTTTCCCAGACGCTATGCTAAGACTGAAACATATGGTACTGGTTTGGTAAGTTTTATTCTGTGGACAAGTTTCAGCTCACATGTTTTGGTTTTTAATAGTACTATTGAGATGGCATTTTATATTCCCATTGTCTCAAACTTGTTCATTTGTTTAAACATCATTTCTGACGGAAATCTAATCTGAACTGTTTTGGCTGAAACATAGCATGATAATCGAACTTACAAAAAAATAACCACCTTGCTGGGCAGTGGTTTAAGCCATTCTCTTTCAAATGGTTAGGACCCTAGCTGATATAACGGAGTCCAATGCTGAGGTATATTAGATAGCTTTTGATATACTCTCGTATTTGCCCTCTAAGTCACTACAGAAAACTTGTTAAAGAAATGAGATGTGGCCCAGAGATAAGAGCATGCTAATTAATATATATTTTTCCTGGCCTTCATCAATATTTTTTCCCCTTCTCTTGCATCTGTTTTTTTCATCTGTGTTAACTTTCATTGATCTGTATTTGGTTTCTGCATTCTTACTTAGCTGTAAGATGGAAACTATGAATAGAGCTAAATCCAGTTGCTATAATTATACTAGCCTCTCTTAATAATCTTCATGGGTGTGAAAAACCTCATATCTTGGATTAGCCATGAATTTGTGCAAAATGGAACTTACTTTTAAATTAGATAATATTTATCTGAGCTATGCAAGGTTCGCCGTCTCGGTACTGGACCCCATACCGGTGCCACACTAGCATAGTGTCAGTATGGTACAGTATGAGATTTTTTTGATGTATCGAGTGTTGGTACGCACCCTTACCGGATACTGTTATTCAACCAATACGGTACGGAATGCCTCGTACCGCCCAATTTGGGCCAATACGTCGTACCTTGGAGCCAGGTCATTTTTGTTTAGTTTTCATCCTACCACATGCCATGTGTAACTTAACCCTTCCAAGAAACAGACGCTGCCACTGCAAAGATCTTCGAAAAGTTTGTAGTTAGAAGGGAGTTGCAGAAGCATAATATAATTTTACTTCACTGGTCATTTTTGACTTCTTTCAATTGAATTAGTTATGGTAAAAACTGTGGTCTACAACATTCAGAAATCATTATAATTAATATAGGTTGAAGAGTATTTATACAATTTGTGTACCATATACAACTTTGCTTGATACAATTTTGTTTGAAGAGTATTTATAAACTATTTAGGTATTCATGTAGGCCAAAATCTACCTTCGGTGATATATATACTCTGTTTGAGGAGAGAGGAGGAGAATCATCTTGATTCCTAGTTTGCCATTTCATGAACTTGAGCTATTTGAATTATACCTAATCTTTTAAATTGAAGACCATTTATTTCGCTTATCGCTTGTAGAATTAATAGATGTCAAGATTGGTATCTTCTTGTTGATTTTAACCATTTAAAGTACTCTATGTTATCCCTTATCTGCAGTCATTAATTGTTGATATCTACTCCATGGGTTCAACAGATGGATGTCGGAGTGGGATTATTTGTTGTGACAAATTCATTAGTCTCAAAACAAGCACGGAATGCCATGTCAATGTTAGTCCGTGAGTTCATTCATCACTTATCGCCGGATTCGGTTTAATGGGAAAATGTTTATATTCATTTTTCATTTAATCTAATTTGAGGTGCTATTTTACTACTATGTGCATGCTTATGTAAGCTAACGTATATCAAATTCACACACATATTATGTATTTGCGTGTGTGAGAGAGAGTGTATGAGCAATGCTAGAATTCTTCTGAAAGCACTTGAACTTAAATGCTTCTCGATTAAAATCTATAACATGCCTCTCAGAATGAAATTCTGCACTTTTGAACATGATCTACAGTGCCTAAAGTCATCTGGGAAGGGCCCAAATGCTCTCAAAAGCATTAGCTTTACTCTCTCTCTCTCTCTCTCTCTCATCCCGCCAACACGAACACACATAGACATGCGGACTAATCAGGTTCGTTGAGCCCTCAATACGCTCGGTGCAAAATCAGCCATAGATGTTTTAAAATGTAGTCCATGAAAGATAATGATCTCGAGTATCTAAATTTCCCCAAAAAAACAAAAATCATATATTTTGAATGCCATTTAACTAAGCATCAAGCAGATGCAAAAATGGAGAGTATAAATAGTGTGAATAGGTTAAAATGCATGATAGGTATGTGAATTTTAAATCCAATCCATCGATTATGATATGCACATCATAAAATATACGTGGACTAAAACTGACACATTCAAGTGTTTTTTAAATCATAAATCATATGAAAACATTCTCCCCTATTAAGACTATCAAAATCAAACTTTAAGTAACTTGATGTGTAGGTAAACAATTTCCAAAAATACATGATTCTTGGTTTGCAGGTGTTTCAGATATTCTAGATCATTATCAACAATCTTCATTTTTTAAAATTCCTACAATTGAATTGAAGCCTGAATGTGCTTAGTGTTCTCTGTGTGTGTGTGTGTGTGTGTGTTTGCACGTGTAGGCATGTGTGCACGTGTCTGTATCTGTGTGCATGTGTGTGAAGCGGGTGGGGTAAATGTTTGGTAAAATCAGGAATGGTAGTTTAGAGCTTAATATACTATAGGTAGCTAAAAGACTGCTCCATAGAATAATATCATGGTGAAATATTTTAGATGCATAATCATCTGTAATGAATAGTAGAGGAAGTCTAGGTTAGAACAAGGGATTGGTAGATTTGTGGTAAAAAGCAAGACACTCATAGAACTCATTCTCTCTCATATATAAGAATGTATTTATCATCACATAAATCAAAATTAAAGAGGCCAGAGCAACAATATTTACTACATATTCATAATTGATCATATTTTGGACCAAAATTAATCACACATCTTAGTCAATTATCTTATCATGACATCACATTTGAATGAAAACATTCTGTAAGCAATAGTCACCAATATGAAATTCATGGTTTCTCAATAAGGTATGGACCAATAAAGATGGTCTATTTCATGAGCGTTAATGAGCAAGTTTCAGATGTGACAACATAATTTCTTAAATAAATGGACTTTTGATACTAAAAGTAGTTCTTTAATTGGCTTTTCTCTGATTAGTTCATTGTCCTGCATCATTATGCTATGGATCTAAGTTTCATCTTTTCCTCGCCAGGAATTGGAAGGCAGCATTTCAATCTATAAGTCCACTAGTATTGCTGGGATTTGGTCGGCTTCTTTTCACAACAGGTGCAGATTATCAGGTTGGAATATCTCTTTATCTTTGCTTGATTTTATTGGAACCATGTGCACTTTCACTTTAAATTGTTTTGTTCTTTGATTAAATGCCTTTTAATTCCATGTGAAGTTCTAAAAGAAGAACATTGAAGGTGGATGCCCAAAGTTGTGAATAGATATTTTAAGTCATTTGGTAATATCTAATTAGGATATGTAGCAATGTTTGTATTCTAGAAATCTTGCACCTTGACAAAATTCGGCTGGTACCAATGTTTGTTACAGCTGCGATATCTTTCTTTCGATTATTCATACTTGTGGTTAAAGCAAAAATCAAGGTTCGTAATCTCAATGTCGGGTACCTTATCGATTCAGTACGGTACAGTATGGTATGGTATATCTCTGTGCCGAAATAGCTCTCTAACTATCTCTCAATTTTCATCTTGATACGCCTTGGTACCGACCAGTACGCATCTTGGTACGCCTAGGTAATGCATCTCGATATGCCTCGGTATGGGGCGGCACACCATGGTACGGGCGGTATGGGGCGGTACGGCAGACCTTAGCAAAAAATACTTAAAAAAATGTAGCAATAGTTTTATGAAATTACTGGTGCAATAGCTCCTTGATCACTATTAACAATTATATGCTTTCTCTGATTCTCAATTATAGAATCTTAAGCTCATTTTTCTCTGCATCCTGATATACTAACTAGGTTTTGTATTATAGCTGATGTTACCAATCCAAACTTACACTGTCAAAGGAGTTGTCCTATCTGCAATATTTTTTTCCCAGTGTATGATTCATGGAGGTATTTGAAACTTGAGAGATCCTAGATCTTTCAAACCAACTTATGTTATATTTCAAGTTTCTACCTACCTACTAGGTTTGTTGAACCATGAAGAATATGTGAATACTGAAGAACACAAAAAAAAACAAATAGAAAGAGCATAGTTAATTGGACTAGCCAACACTCATGAGAGAAGCACTGAGTTCGTTATGTATAACAGTGCAGACCAGCAAAAACTAGAACCCTATATTTGACTGTAAGGATCAGTGTCGAATTGGGAATACAGCTGGGTCATTAGCAGCTCATCAATTGCAGTCCCAACCCATTCGAAAGCACTAGTTCAGCCAGAAAGCATCAAACGGGAAACAAGCAGATCAGGGGAAAGAAGAAATTCAATTTATAAACCCTGAAGAAAGTATGGATAGGTCAAAACCTCATCTACAATGGAAAACACATTAAAGCATGGACCTTGAAGTGTTCTACTTTAGACTTTATTTAACATCTATTTAAATTAATTAATGTTCTCTGATACAGTTCCTATATCTTCAGATGTCCATTTTGGCATATTAAGTTGCCAGTAGGCGAGAGAATAAAAGACCAGCTGTTAGTAAGATGCTAAGATGCAATGCTATCAAACACAACCTACTAAATCACAAATATACAAAGGGATGATCTCCAAGAGGAGAAAATTAAAAAAGAAAGAAGTAGCTTAGACTAACTTTGGTGAATGGCTGGTGCCTTTATTCCTCCTTTGGCTACTGTGCTTGTCATAAAGACCTGCTCATAATTGTCATAACATATATATCAACATATATAACCCTCCTTACAACTAGTAGTATACACTAATGAAGCAATCTTTGTGCATCAAGGGCAAGTCAATTGCAATATCACTGTTTGATAGATTTCAAATACAATTCTTTTGTGTCTTGAACAGTTCGAGCAAAATGAACAGTTCGAACCATTTTGCAACAGCTATTACTTTTCTTGTGATTAAAATGTAATCAAAGAAAGAATGAATCTATTGGCTCTGTGCATTTCCAGCTGAACAGATACAGCTGTAAGAAAATTCATTTTGAATAGCTGGAATTTCACATAATCAAAACATTTTCTACCAAGACACCCTGACAAATTATTCTTAATTCAAATCTTTTGACCAGCTTGGTTGCTTAAGAATGATAATTGCTGTGAATAAGTATCTTAATGCACAACATTTTAAAGGGAGGAATAAAAGTAAACCTAGAGTTCTTTCCAATATAATAGATATAGGTAAACTAAACATGCCTGTAAATTGTCTGATGACAAAACTAATCACATCACTTGGAGGAATTATTTGTGTTTCCTTTATCTCCTTAACCATTAGCTAACCAGCTTCTGGAGCCTGTTTGCTCTTAGACTTCGACTAAACTTTAAAATAATAAATTGAAATTATTGGGTATTGATAGGATATTCGTTTATACTTGGTGCTTGATTAGTGCTTAGTGGTATTGTGCTTCTAGCAAACACTGCTGTTCCTTGGGCACACTGACATGGAAATTACAATGGGCTGTTATTTGAAAGGTTTCAGATAAATTGACATTGTCTATACAACGTCATTGAATTTTTTTTTTTTTTTTGAGAAAAGTTCTTTCTATGTCCCTTTGTCTGTTTCTCAAGAAGAATTTGATTTTTTTTTTGCTGAAGAATTTGAATTCGTGAATCAACTGTGGCCACATGAATCATATTTAACCTATATCATTATTATTGCTGTTGTTGTTGCTGTTACTGCTGCTGTTGTTATTGTCATTATTAATGCACCGGGAAAATGGAATTTAGTAAAAGTAGCATTTGTGTCATTTTGGTGCTCCAAAGTATAAATAAGATTACCTTTCTAAGCGAGTTTCTACACTCTGTTGTTTTCAATTCTGTCCTTTGAAAATTCTATCATCGCTACCAGAGTACATAAAATTCTTGTGCTTCTTTTTTTTTGGGGGAAAAAAAAGGATATAGGTTCTAGTTGTTATTCTTTCCTTTGTATTGCCTTTATACTGTTTTCCTATCAATTAACCTCTCTTTTCTATTATTTTGTAGGTTCATGTGGGGGAATATGGTGTTCACTGGAATTTCTTTTTCACTCTTGCAGCTGTAACTGTCCTAACATCTATAAGTAACATCCATCCCAAATATTGTGGAATATTTGGTTTGTTGATTCTAATAGGTATCGCACTAACTGGCTACTTTTAACAGTTTGATTGTTCTAAAATATGGAATGTGCTTTATCATATTGGATGATTAATCATATTTACATCTCCTTTTTCAGCATATCAGATATGCTTGAGACATGGTTTAAGTACATATTTGATTTCAAATGAAAGGACAGCAGATATCATCAGCCAAAATAAAGAAGGACTTTTCAGTGTATTTGGTAAAGAGAACTTGGAAAATCCTTTTTCTTGTTCCTCTAGTTGAGTTTTTCAGGTGCTAGACACAGTGACTGAATGACATGTGTCAGCAAATCACATTTATAACTAAATTTAATGCTTGATTGGGTTTTCAATAACCTAACTATGAGAGTAGTCTTTTAATATTAGATCTTATCTATGATTGTTGTTGTTTAGTATCTGAAAACTGTATTGCAAATGTGTAATAACTAGGTAATAAGGTGTGTTGGCTGATAGCTCTATGTAACATGTCTAATGCCTCTTGATTAGATAATTATTGAAAACTTGTGAAACATCACACTCTTTTATGTGGTTGGTGATGAATTGTATATGTACATGAATAGAAGACCTAAACCGTAGGTTTTGTGTGTGTATGTATGTATTGTAACCCCTCATTGCAAATCTATTTTGTTGTAAAATTATAGTAAAGCTTGCATTGGCAGAGAATCTAGCATTAGATAGAAAAATGACAGAATGATTTGTAAAATTGGCCCAGGATGGATGGGACAAGGTTTTTTTTCAGGATTGTGTTAACGTTATAAATAATCATATTATTTAATCTGCCTAACACTGATGGGTCATCTCAACAATTGGTTTGTTGCTTCCTCAAGGCCATGACAGTTTGGGTACTTCAATTCTATAGGATAAGAAAAAGCAATGGGGACAGAGTAGAATAGGAACTTTTGTCCTGTTGTTTAAGATGAACCTACAAGTTGAAACTAAATTTTGGCAACATTTGTGTATTCGTTGGTGTACATAATGCTGTACAATTTGTTATTTTATGAAAAAGGAGCAAATTAAACTATCTGGGGTGCCATATGATACGTGTGCTTCACAATTAACTATATGACATAAAGCGAAGCTCACATTTATGTGGTTGACCTCAACAACATCATGCTTTGCATTGCTCTCTCTCTCTCTCTCTCACTTCAAGGTGAACAAACTCCTTTTGTTGGAAGAAATGCTTTCGTAGGTGGATGAACTTTGCAAAATCTGTTATAAACTGTGGCCTTCACTTAGATTTTTGAGTTTGCTTTTTCTAACTCTGATAAATATTAATTCTAAAACTTTTTCATAGAACTAATGTATAATATTAAACATCTAAAGTAAACAGCAAGCATCATAGTACAACATTTAATATTCCATCTTGACTTTTTCAGAAATGTATCAAACCTTTTAAACTCATTCATTGGTGATGTCCTATGGTAAGCTACACTCTGCCATCCCCTACACGGCTAGACTTGAAAAATAGTTGTCTTAGATGAAAGGTATTTAATGATATTAGGTTTAGAAATCTATAAGTTCTTTTATTAAGGGTCACTGTGCCGGTACATGGGCCTATACCAGTTGTCATGTGGCACGGTTTGGTACACCCCCATGTCATTCCATGCCATGCCCATACCGACATAGCCAAAAGAGCGGGGGAGAGGAAAAACGGGAGAGAGGAAGAGTGATAGAGGAGGGAGGGAGAGAGGGAGAAGGCCGTGGAGCGTGGTCCAACACGGTAGAGAGGAAGGGGGAGAGGGAGAATGGGAGAGAGGAAAAGAGAGAGGGGGGGAGGGAAAGGGAGAGCAAGGGAGGGAGAGAGAGGGAGGGTGGCGGATGGCCGCGGAAGGGCGAAGGCAGGGCTCGCCCTCTGATTCTCCTATTTTGTTTCAAATGGGGATCCGAGTGGGGGCTCCTTTTTTTACTTTAAAGAATTTAAGTGAAGTCGGCAACTCTCTTGCCAGCTTTTTTTATTTTGAAAAAATTAAGTAAAGTCGGCAAGAGGGTTGTTGACTTTACTTAAATCTTAGAAATAAAAAGAAACCCGCTCCTGGACCCTTGTTTCGAATGAAATAGGATAACTGAATGGTGTAGCCCCTCCACCCCTCCCGGCCCTCCACCACCCTCTCCCCCCCAGCCCCCCTCTTTTTCTCTTTCCTTCTTCCTCTCTCCCTCTTTCACCAGTTTCTCGATTTGAAGGCCGGAATCGTCCCGATCCGCTCGCCGATACGGCTTGGTATGCCCTGAACCGGGTGGTTCGGGATAGTTCCGCCGACGCTACCTCTTATTTACCCAAAATGGCCACTTTCTTTACCCAGATATGGCGGTCAACTATTTATTTTTTAATGATACAATTATCTTGTTATTAGATTGTGAGTTATTTTTCAAAGTAATTGGGCTTGTAATGTTCATAATCTCCACATGTTGGAATGTAAGACAGATCAGACCAATATTTTCAATTTTATGCACGAGAGTCATTCGTATTTTGTCTTTTCTGCAGGATATTGGGGTATGTACCTAATTGGTGTTCATCTAGGGTATAAAATATTCTTTGGAAATCATTCATCCTCCACCGTTGGATATACTCAACGGACAAGAGTTACAGTTTGGACTCTTTTTGCTATGTTTTGGTAAATATTGCCAGAATTATTTATCACACCTTCCCTTGCTTACTTTCTGAATGTTTAATATTAAATAACATATCTTTTTATGCATATTTAATAGGTTCCTCACCGTCATTCTGGACAATTATGTGGAAAGAGTTTCTCGTCGAACGGTGAGGAATTTAGCTACTAAAACTGCAGACATGGTCCTTTATATTAATTATACTGGAAAAGAACTAATAAGCACTTCTCCGAGCAAACATTATAAACTATTGCAGGAGATCTGAACAACTTTATTCCGAACTTTATATCAACTCTAATTTGTCCTTTCACATGAATTTGCTCATTATTCATTCTTTCATATGCTCGAACCTAGCTTGCATGTATGCTTTCACCTTAAAATGACGTAAAATAAATTTATCTCTGCAGTGCAACCTGGCATATGTGATGATAGTATTTGCCCAGACCTTCCAGGTATTAATTTCAATGTTTCCATATTTGAGATAATAACTTTGCTGATCCTCTTGATCATAATTGTATGCATTACCCTTTTTTAATATATTTATGACTTATATTTTTGTGAAACTATCGGACTAGTCAGTTTTATGGTATAAATGTGGCAAATATCAGGTTTAGTCAGCTGCGCAATTATTGTGTTTAGTTACCGAAGGGGATGCCATTAACATGAATTTACATGTGGAGCATGATGCATTTGGTCATGTAATCTAAAATATTGTCCAGACCAAAATCTTATGTACCATGCAAACTTAGTCAGGTGAATGTGCTTCTGTACGAATTTTCGAGACAGAAAATATAATTTCTATTTATTGGTTTATGTTTCTCGAATTGCAACAGGCTCTTCCTTTCTTTATTTGTTTCAAACTTCAAAATCATAATAAGTGACTGCATAAATTGTCTGATAAATATGCTATAAATACTGTAGGAATGGTCAGGAACTCGAGATAAATCTTCAATGCATCGCTTATGCTGTATTCTTTACATTCGTATATTTAAATAGTAAGAGAAGATGAATGCTCTGTTGATCCAGGAGATTGCTTTAGTCCTATCAGTGTGTGCAGACTTTACCAAGAAGTAGTCTGGGTACTTAATATTATTGTTTATGTTAGCCCTGGGTTTTTGGAGGCCAACAATATGATTGATGATTTTGGCTTAGGAATGTAGCAGAGGTGAGTGCCACATTTGTTGGACATTATCATACTTACCAAATTTGTTTAACCACTTTTGTCTAATCTTCAGAAAGAAAATCATTTTTTCAGATAAAACAGAATATTTTTTCCTCTAAAAAAAGGTGGTCCAATGCATGAGGCTCCTGCCATTGCAGGGTCTGAGGAGAGTCAGACGAATGCAGCCTTACTGTGTGAGAAACTATTTTTGTATTTCAAACAGGTGACCTCTAGGTCACAATGGAGCAACCGTACAGTTGCACCAAGGCTCACCCTCTGCTATTTTTCCCTCTCACATGGCATAATATGCATAATATATAATTGAAACAACGGTAAAATTCTTCTAGAAAGAATTTTGCTAGGCTGGCATGCCCATTTTCTTTCCACCACAATTCATTGTTCATACTGAAACACATGGCTAGCCAATCTTTCAATTTCGAGTACATTGTGCAGGTTTTATCGATTCTCATGCTTTCGGATTTCACTTATGTGCAAAAGCCTTTAGTACTTGAAGAGGCATTCAATCAGAATATGCTGGGAACCTTTCTTCTGGTGGGATGGACACTATTGGTTTCTTTTGCCCTGTTTTAGGGGATTGTCATTAAATATCAGAGAAAATCTTCAGACTGACATTTTATGTTGTATTTCTTGGTGCAGGCAAATGTGCTCACTGGCATGGTAAATTTATCTGTGGATACCCTTTCTGCATCTTCTATTGCAGCAATTGGTATTTTGTTGGGTTATTCCTGTATTTTAACTGCTGTTGTTGGTCTCTCATGTTTTTACGGCATCAAACTAAAATTTTGGTAAATTGATACATGGTTCTCTATAGTAGCATGTGCGTTAAAATGTTTTATTTAATCCAATATCCATCAATCAATATGCAACCACAGATCAGCTAAGTAGCTGAATTTACTTTCTTTTTCTTGATATGTACCAACAATTCTCTTCCAAAATTAATTGTTGACTTGGGTTGTAATACCCCATGAAGTAGACGTATATCTTCCAGGTGCAGCTTACTCATCCCCCTTGAAAGTAAACTGATAAGCCATTGCTATGTATCACTGATAAACCATGGTTACAGTATGTATCTTAGGATTTTTAGCTCCCCTACAGGATTACAAATATGCATTATGCCAGTTTTGTAGTTAAAAAGCCAACTGACTTCCAAATTGAAAGAATGTAAATCCTTTGAAAAAAATGAAATTGTGCCATGAAAAATTCTTCCATTGATCTGAGGAATTGACTCCCAACCACGACCTCTAATTTCTATAAAACGTTAAAACATTTTGTTCATCTGAAGCATCAAAATGCTTAGCTTTTTATCTCAGTCCTAATTTTGAATCATGAGTTGTACCTTGTTTGCTGTATGTCTAAACCACCAGGCTATTCATTTATGGAGTCTTAAAAAAAGTAAAAGTAACAAACAGTGAATGATTTCTCCTCTGTTTTTGATGCCCTTGTCACTTGTGTGAGTGGAATTTAGAGAAGGTAGCATTCAAATATAATTCATGGGGTAAAAACATACATTAATCACAACAGCATGAATAGAACTGAGAAAACCAGTCTCATTTCAGTGTAAACAGAATGGAGTTTGGCATCTGGTGAAGGCCACACGCGATTATTAGAGACATGAATGATTGCATATCATGCCTGCAAACTGCTACTGGTTTATTCTGACATGATACCTGTGCAAGCATCCTCCTTATGCAAGTAAACAAGAGCAAAAGGACATAATGCAAGAATGTTGTTGCATTCCATGTAAAACTATAATCTTATAAGAGATTGTCTGCATTGGTTGGCAACAGCATGTCTCATAGTTCCTCAAAAGTCAACATAGTTCATAAGCTTCATCCAAAACAGAGTTGCAAAACACTATGGACCACAAATCAAATAAACTAAATTATCGAAGAACTTCTCATCAGCCAAATGATTTTATGCATCATATCGCACGATCAAAAATTGCAGAGAGCTTCACTAGTTCATCATTTTCATGACTTAATTTTATATTCATGAAATATCTTTTTTTTAATTTTTTTAAGAAAAAGCCTTGTGTTTGTTGTTTGTTGTATCTTCTCACAACCCTATTCTTAGTCATTTATACGCCAAATAATTATGATAGATCATTTCTACAGCAACATGGTAAGTCACTTAAAGGTGCAAATATCTTGTGAGCATTGAAGAACGTCTCAAAATATATGGACCTTCATGAATACATCAATTTTCTTGACCGCTGTAAATTATTGTAGTTATCGAAATTCAATGATGCACTGCAAGTGGTGCAATGTGACAATCAAATGAGCTTAACATAAAGCAGATTAATTTGGAAAGACAGGGAAGTTCTATAAGTCACAAATTGTGGGCGATCTTTTTCCCTTTGCCAAAAATTTAGTGCTCGTTTATTCTTGAGGATATCGTCTCTTGTCCAATTCGTAGCTGGATGTGTTGAATGAAAGTGAGGGAAGCTCAAAAATGTCCATCCATTAGACAGTTGGAAAGAATTCTTTAGTGCTTGGGGGAAGAAATTGTTGCAGGCTCTCTGCAGTTTCTTCACAATAGCCTCAGAGCATTAATAAATGCATGGAGGGGTTTTATGACAGGAGACAACATATTAAACTCTATGAAGACTATGAGAGCGTCAGAGACCAAGGTTGGCAGGCAATTCTTCCATCAAATAATGGTGGACTTCGACCTGTGCAGGACTTAATTGAAATCAAGTTCCGTGTTTTTTTGGGTACATGAATTATAATCGATTATTTATTGACACATGGATGTATTACGAAGCATTATTTCTTGGGGGGCTTCGATTGGCAATATTTTTTTCTTCTTTATCTGGGTTATATTAGCTTTCAGCTAAGTTCGGACCGGCAAGATGAGGTCTGAAACCAATTTCTTGGATCCAAATCCAAAATTTTGGTCTATATGTGGATCTGTAAACATTTACTTTAGAGTGTCCATGATTTGGAGGATGAGACTATAGTTATACAGTACTGGAGCATTTGTTCCGTAGTAATTTTATGCCTCTTATTTTCTTCACCTTCCAAAGTCCCCTTTTCTTATTAAATGCTTGATTCATATATTGCTAATCCTAGCACACAGGTTTATTTTTTTCTTTTGTTCTATCTATTCTCTATAGTAAACAAATCATCCAACCATCCTTTCTACTTCCACCAAAGTTCACCTCCGAAGTCCTTTTGATGTGCCGCTCGCCCCTTGCTGATGGGGACCTGGTTTTTGTTTTTTTGGCTAAGAAGGATGTGCCATACATTACCGGTACAGATACAACCAAAAAAGTTGAAAAATAATAGATCCTAGAATGCACCGGGTAACCTTCTTTCTCCCACCAAAGAGTATTTCCGAAATGATTAGCCACATAAGATGCCGCTCAATCTGCCGTCCCGTTGGCTTCTTTATACACATGCCACCACAGACTATAGCTTAGATGTCCTTAAGCAGCAGATGGTAATCGCCCACCCCATCCATATTCTACTGGATCCGGCCAATGATTGTCACCGGATTACCCTTGAGCAGTACAACTATAATCTGCAGCATCCGTCGAGTATAACTCAAGCTAGCCCAAGCCGTCTCAGCTCAGCCCCTGAACCGGTTTTATCCTCCAATATTTCAACCTATTTAACAACAACAGTGCCATGCTTGTCTTATATGATCCCCTTTTCCCCTCTCTCAAAGAAACCCTTCCTTTTGCTGCCTGTTGTTATTGAGGCTCTGTCCATATCGAAGCCCTGTTGTCTGTCCACCGCGAGCTGCATGCCCATGCTTTGATTTTTTTTTTTTTTTTGATTGAGATGTACCTCGGCCAGTTTCTCCCTTGCTTGAAGGAGAGAAACCAAAAAAATAAAAAAAAACACTATTCTAGCAATCCATGGGTACTTCCTTCATGATCATGACCATTCATACTTCTAATCCCTTTTGTCTTCCATGCGCACAGCCCTAATCTAACATTAACATAAACCCTTGAGCCCACCTAAGGTGGTGGCCCACAGCTTGGCTGCCGACGTGGATCAGCCTAGCCAACCAAGGCCCCACCAGCAATCCACGTACTTTTCAGGAGGAGGACACCTCATCCAAATTTTGGCATCAGCAGCAACTAAAGTATCCATCACCTTTTAAATAAATAAATAAATAAAAGCGAACTAGCTTCGTAGTTTCCATTGACTCAGAGAACGCGTGCCTCGCCGTTCCTCACCAGTTCCGACGCTGACGTGGGCCTCTACGTAAGCTTCCTCCCACTTTGCCACCTTTTTTATTTGTTTATTTATTTTGCCCTGGCCCGGCAACCGGTTAGGTGACCCTAGTTAAGACGGCTGGTACACGTGGTAGGACATGGGCCACTCATGCAGCGCTATTCCCGGGTGCCATGCAGCCCGTTGTCCACGGCATGGGCTCCATGTGAGCCTTAAGGTTGCATGTGGATCTAATACACCAAACGGGCGCCGACAAGAGCCTAGCCTACCTAACCCACAAGTGGATCTAATGAAATAATCTGATTTTTTTTCTTCTTCTTTTTTTTTAATGGCCGAACTCATAATGGTTATAGTAAATGATATACAACAGCTAAATATGATGCTTGCAAGTTGCAACCAGGATAGCCCTCTCCTACGGTATTCTAAACCATTCTAATTTTTAGCCACACAAGTCTTTGATAAATCACAAAGAAATTTCATCCATAAAAATGCCAGCTTAGCTTACCTTCGGGTATATTAGTGCGAGTACATAGCTATAGGTCAAATTTGCATCTCCAGCTTCTAGAAAGATCTCTCTACGGAGAAAAATAATATTTTTATATGAACTTATGGTGAATTTTTTGTGTTCAATTTTTTTATGAGCTGTGAAAGTTAGATACGACTAATTTAGATGGTGAAACATAAAAGGTTAGTTATGCAACTAATATGGAGAGATTATATTCTATATACGGCCGTGCATGCCAATAATTACAACCGCTCATTCCTATAGCAATGTTCCAAAATGAATGCTTGATGAATGGAGTTTATAGAAACAAGCGGATGGAATTGGCAGCATATACGGTGTATGCAGTTTAGAATATAAATTTTCATATTGCTTGGGATTACATGCATGACATAGCTGCTGACGCAGCTCAAAAGTCAGAACTCTATCTCTCCTACCAATAAATTTTGCCATTCATGGGAGAGGAAAGTCGGCAGGCTTAATTGAGGTGGTTCGGAGTAATATATGGATTATTTGGAAAGTCCAGATCTTTGTTAGAGTAGGGAGATTGCACACGGTATCTTTGCTGTACATGAAATCTCTAGAGGTCTCCTACGGTACCCCACTTTGAATGATGTTTAACACCATATTTTTGTGATATTAAACCACCTATATAATATATTAATGAGTATTATCTAAATACATATCAATATTATTCATGCATTATATAAATATATATATTTTTTTAACGGATGATTCATATAGTTTTAGTACAGATACATCCAATAAGATCAGAAAATAACAAATGTTGAAGCCCTCTAGGCAGATTCCTTTCTTTAACCCACAAAGTACCTCCGAAGTGTCTAGCCACATATGAAGCCATCCAGTCTGCATTCGCTTGCCTCTATGAAAACATGCTTTGTCCGAAAAGCCACGCCACCATTCAATATAGCTTGAATATCTTGAAGCAGAAGGCAGTCTCTAGCAGAAAGTAGCCTCCTTCCACCACCGCTGGTACGATGGAGGAAGCCTGCAACGATATTCTGCATGCTTTCATGTATCTAGATAAACAGAAAGGATGATAGCTAGGCATCCAAACATCTGCCATACGTGGATTCTAGTCGTAATCTTGTGGTTCACACACCACGAAGTCATGGGGAGTTAGGAGACCATGTCATTTCTTTTGACATTATTCTGCTAGTAAGAAAATTTGTCAACATAATCTTGTGCTGCGAGTCAAAAAAACTAGTGCGGACTGTTACACTAGTCATTATCACTATGTCGCTGTAGCTATTACTATGTTGATTAATATTTTGACTCATTTTTTCCATGTTACAAAATACATATTATAAATACTTGGTCCCACCAAGATACTATACTTATCGCTCCAATCTTCAAACTGAATAACATTTGCCTCATCAGCCTTATAGTAAATCGTATTTCCCTTGAAGTTAAAACCAGAGATGTTGAATTCAATCACTGGATAGTCTTTTGAAAGAAAAAAATAACAATGACAGCAATACCAATAAAAAATTACGTACTCATGCCAAACGCTTAGAAAGAGGAATGAAATAGTCAACTAGATAAATATCATTGGTGGCTACAGACTTTTTTTGCTAGTTATAACAAATATCACTTGGACATAGATTTACATCAGCTCGATATCCAATCATCGACTAAGGTTCGAAACGAGTAAATACTTTCCTACCAGCCAAGCCTTTTTTATTGTTGGAGAGGAAAAAAAACACACACACAAACACAAATACAAGTCAAATAACTAAATATTGCCTATTTGGTAACTAGTATTAATCCATTAGTCAAGCACAACTACCCATGACATTCTTAAATGGTGATGTAAGTTAATACAAGAGATGTCGAATTCAAACATTGGATACACTTTCTTGGGGGAAAGTTAAAAAAAAAAACAAAAATAAATAAAAGCAACACCAATCAAAAATTACTATGATTGCAACAGTCAACTAGATAAATATATATCCTTAGCGCATACGCCTGCTCACTAAGCATATACAAGAAATGCCATTTCAACTTAGATTTATATTATCTCGATATCCAAGCATCTATTAGGTATGTAAATGAATAATTCTTTTTGTACTGTTCAAGACTTTCATTATCGGACAGAAGAAAAATATTAGATAAAAAAATTCAACTCAAATAACTAAATATTGCTCGATTGATAACTAATATTAATCAATTGGTCAACAAGATAAGCACCCATGACCATCTTAAATGGGGATGCAAAGTGGCTTAGTGGCTTGGGATTCACACTTTCATGGTCCCCAAATAAATCTCAGCTTTTTTTTTCCTTCAAAAATAAGCCACCAAAGCTGACCAAATGTCCTTTCATTGCCGGTTCTAATTTGTTCGTAGCTTGAAACAAGTTTTTAAACCTAACAAGTTCTCACAGAATGCTGCTGAAGGAAATTAAATTGCAGCATCATTTAACCAGGAACCAATTTCCCTATGTGATTAAACCATGATTCACAAACTAATAGTCCTTTTTTAAAAATTAAAATTATGACATCCAATCGATGTTGCCATCTCAGACAATTTGTAACTCTTTTTCAAGCTTGCAGCCCCATTTCAGCTTATCCATGAACACACCACATTCAACTTCGCTGCCAGGCCCGCACTAGATGCAGGAACGATGAAGGAGACTAGAGATGAGGTCTGAAAGCGATTTGTTGTACAGTACGATGGTGCCAATTCTCAGTAGCCTTCCTTTTCTCCTCATTGAAAGGTGAAGTCCGCATAGCCTTCCCTTACTCCACGGTGAGACACGAGAAACCTTTTTGTACCCCTTCCTCAATCCCATGAATATAATTTAGGAGTTAGGACCCGAGCCGTGCTTTGAGCTTTCCCCCTTTCTCCATTTTTCTTTTTTTCTTCTTCTTTTTTTTATACATTACATGCATGGATACAGAATAAAAAAAAAATGAACAATAATAAAATGATATCCCCCACCTAAAAAGTATTTGATATAAATAATAGATGGAAAGAAGGAAAAACTTATCAGTTGAGGCGTGATTTCACTGTCCTTAAGAACCTCTCGGAGAATGGATCTAGGTATAGCAGGTAACGGCGGCCTATCCTCCAGAATACAACAACTGGATCACTCCAAGTGTACACTCGCAGATGCAATGATTCTATCGAACAGTCCAGAACCGCTTAGGAAGACAGAACAAAGAAGAGAGTATCCTCTCGGGAACACAGAAAACAGAGAGAGACTCTCGAACACAGGAAACAAAGAGACAGAGAGAGGAAGATAAGATTTCTCTTATCTTAATCCTCGGATCCGATAGGGTTTAAAAAGAAAGGAAGAGGTATTTTTAAAAGATACGGCATTTTACCAAGAGACAAAACAAAACAGTTATAAAAATTAAACAGCAAAAAGAAACCTAACTCAAGCCCACCTCCCACACCCGTGCAAGGCTTGAGTCAATTTGAGTCAATTTTGCCTTGGACCTCCATTGGGCTGGTGCGCACATGGGCTATTTACTTTCCTTGCTTCACTAAGTTAAAAGGTTGAATACTACATAAAAACCTTTAGAGTTTTATCTCTTTCCAATGTGGGACTAAAGAAAGTACACTAGACAAAAGACAAAAGACAATAAAGGCCAGACTTGGAATTTTGAAATATTCCAACAGTATTCTCATAGCAGTGAGCTACATACGAAACCATCCAATCTGCTACCCCGTTGGCCTCTCTATATACATATTTTATCTATAGGATCTTTTCACTACATATCATAGTCTGAATGTCTCTAAACAATGGACAGCAGCAGTCGCCCACCTGGAGGAGTCTCCGGCTTGCCAGTGCCAGACTGGTGCTTCTAGACCCAAATGACTTGGCCTGGTCTCCTCAACATTTCATATTGGTGTTTCCAATTGATGGGTTGGCAAAAGGAAGGTTAAAAAGGTTAAAACAGCAGCAGAGTACAGCAAATGGGGTGGGGCCGTGCAGGCCAATCCAGCAACAAACATTTGGTAGCCTGTCCTTGAAAGCATTTAGGGAATTAATTTGCACCCGACCTGGTAGGGCTGCCACCATTGCGTATTTTGTCGGTAGGCCTAGCATTGTTGACCATCTATACAGCTTCGAGTTTATATCCACAAAAATATAAGAATATCCATTGAGTTCATATTTATAGAATTATGGGAGAATGATGCACAGTAGCTCTCCTAAAGCCTATAGAAAAGCTAATTGTGCAGGTCGATTGGATGATATCTTATATGATAAACTATATTAAATTTATATTAAATATTTTTTTATTTAATTATTAAATATTTTATTTTCTGACTTCCATGAATGTATCTATATCCAAATAATTTAATTCATCTGTTTCAAAAAAAAAAAAGAAAGAGATACTCTGCTTCTTAGTTTAATTACATTCTAGTTTACAAATTAACTCTTCTTTCTTGTGTATGCTCTCTCTCTCTCTCTCTCTCTCTCTCTCTCTCTCTC
>JAOXJJ010000771.1:104526-136372 GCA_025769935.1 Phoenix roebelenii
TATATACTTCTTTCACTGCCTTAATGAAAACTTGTAGTGGGTTTCCCTCTCTTTCAAGTTAAGAGTGATAAATTCAAGTTTAGATGATAAATTATTAATCATTGTCATGCTTTGTTTACCACTTTACTATCGAGCATGGACATATTGCTATAGAGCTTACTATGCCAAGTCAGAAGTTGATGCTAATCATTATGCATGTGGGGAGAGAGAGAGACTTGGCTATATTAGAGTGGATCTCTACTCATATCAAGTCAGGTATAGATAAGATGATGCAAGTTCTACATCAATGATTCAAATTATTGGATATGACCTACTATCTTTAAAATTTTTGCATACTAAAATCATATGATTTGGATATCCTTCTTAGCCAATGCATCAAGTGGTCAAAATTAAACTTGTATTGTTTTGTATTATTTAAGTTATTCAATTTTTAGATCATTTGATACATACACAAGAGATTTTTAAATTATATAATTTTATTATGTAAATATGTTCATATCCAACGGCTCGAATCATCGATATGTAACCTCACCAATCAATTTAAATCTGACCAGATCCAAATGAAATCTAATTAATATAGGTTTAAAATTTGCACTCATGGCAGGGAAAAAAACTCAAGAAAGCAGCTAATAAGAGCAAACAGGAGTCGTAACGAGCCCTTTCTGCCTTAAAAACTCAACCGCTGCTGCTAACAAAAAAATAACTAGAGAAGTTAAAACTCTGCACTCGTAACCAAGAAAGGTTCGCAAGGGTTTAGGGGCTTTGCCGGTGCAACGACATTGAATGCACGCGATTCTGTGAGGCAGAGGGGAGGCCCTTCCTCTCCATCAAGCTGACTTTCGAGAGCGCACAGAGTAAATGCTCCTTGCTGCCTTCTTTGACTCTTCCTCCATCCAAAGTCTCCACCTTGCCTTCTAAAAGGGTCAGCGAATCCTGAGCTCATCCTCCCCCCAGGTCTCTTGTGTATATATGCGAGTGGAAACCAGTGTTCTTGGACCCTTGTCCCTGCCTTCCAAGAGCGACGAGAAAACACCCATCACATATAGAAGATATCTCTCTCTCTCTTTCTTCCCAAGGGGAAATAGAGAAAATAGAAGGAGGGTGACATGGGGAGACCACCTTGTTGTGACAAAGTTGGTGTGAAGAAGGGTCCTTGGACTCCAGAAGAGGACATCATCTTAGTCTCCTACATCCAGGAACACGGCCCTGGGAACTGGAGGGCTGTTCCTACCAACACCGGTGATCCCTTTTTTTCCTCTCTTGCAACCTTTCTTGACTGGGTCTCTGAGACTCTGACATGGTTATATACTCTCAGACACAAAAGGATATCTTTCTCAAAATAATATCACGTAAACTTCTTTCTATTTAAACGGTTTTTGTTTTTCTGAATTAAGCTGTTTTTTAAAGAAAAAAGTTCTTGTAGTGGGCTTCTTCCACATATATTATTTTTTATGTTTCTTTTGGTGGGATCATCATATATGTTGTTATGGATCTACGGAATATAGAACCAAAAGAGGTCTAAAAGTGCTTTGGTGAGACTAGAGATAGGGAGGTTGTATTTGGAGTTTTAGGTGGCTGTTCTATTTTCTTTTAATCTTGTACTCTAGCTTATGAAACTGATATCTTCTTCCGTCTTCCAGGCCTCATGAGATGCAGCAAGAGCTGTAGGCTTAGATGGACGAACTACCTTAGGCCAGGGATCAAGCGTGGCAACTTCACCGATCAGGAGGAGAAGCTCATCATCCACCTCCAAGCTCTTTTAGGCAATAGGTAAAGTCTTAAAAACACAAAGATCTGATACGTGAGATGAGATGGATTTAGTCCTCAATTTTTGTTTCGAATGTGGTAGTCTGGATTCAGTTCTTATGCTAGCATCACTGAATGCAGGTGGGCAGCCATAGCTTCTTATCTCCCGGAGAGAACCGATAATGACATCAAGAACTACTGGAACACCCATCTGAAGAAGAAGCTCAAAAAGCTTGAAACTGGTGTTGAAGGCCAGACAAGCAGTGGGGTCTCAAGCCATAACTCCATCTCCAAAGGCCAGTGGGAGAGGAGGCTCCAGACTGATATCAACACTGCAAAGCAAGCTCTTTGTGAAGCTCTGTCTGTGGAGAAGCTCAATTGCCTATCTGACGTCAAGGCCTCCTCCAATGGCTACAACTGGAGCACTGCACCGTCGACCTATGCATCGAGCACCGCGAACATATCTCGGCTCCTCGAGGGGTGGACGAGGAATTCAACAAGGACCGGTGCTTCCCAGGCTAATTCAGGATCGACACAGACTCATGACACAGCTTCCAGCCAGGGGACGCCGAGCGCTGCCAACTGCATCCTGTCGCCGGAGCCGCTTGAGTCGTTGTTCGGGCTCGATGCCTCGTCGACGGAGGCATCTGAGAGCAGCCTCCTGGGAGAGGAGAGAAAGCCGGTATTCGAGGCTCAAGAGCCCCTCTTTTTTCTTGAGTCATGGTTGCTTGATGAGGGTGTTGGGCACGGGCAGTTGAGCCTTCTTGACATGGCACTAGACGATGCTCCTGATCAATTGTTCTAAAGAGGGTGTTGTTAAGCTTTTTATCTTCTTCTTTTCTTTCACCTTTCTCCTTGGGGAGGTCATGAACTAATATGCTTTGATCGGAAAAGAGATCCATCGATGCAAGAAAATAAGTGTAAATTACCTAGTTGCTCATATAGACAATTAATATGTTACATAATCTATCTCAATATTATGGGATGTTTTCAGTCAATTTATAGCCAGTGTTTTCTATCTATAGTTCGGGTCTTTCAGCTATCAAAGTTTTCTCAAATAAAACAACAGAAAAAGGAAGTTGTTTCAGCCATATATCAAAGCTTCAACAGATGTTCAAAGTGCTGCTGCATAGATGCATGAGAGGATTAAATTTGACTATATAACCATTATTTTTTTTTATTTTTAAGATGAAGTCTGATGAATACGTGATATGGATTATCCCGTTGTTTGTGTTAAAGGCTGGGGGTATGAGCTCTGTGACCGAGCAAACTAATGCCATATGGCTTGTGTTTGTCTGGTAACGAAGGGAGAACAGTAAATTTATTCGGCCTTGGGAAGAATCGTGGGCCGCAATACTGTGGAAGAGAAGTAGGAAAAGAGACGGATGCACCCAGAAGATCTAATTCCGTATGGAGTTTCTCCATGATCCGGTTATGGTCGGGCTGAAGTCACGATCAAAGTTTATGCAGTGAAGTTGACCCTAGATGGAGACCTCCTCCCTCATCAGTCTACAGGGTCCCTCACCTGAAAGCTCACTGGACGGATTGGCTGGGTTTGATTAGGACTCTTGAGCAGCTCCCATGTGGAGGACTCACACATAAATTAGCCTTCCAGAAGCCCAAGAAAGGTTTACCTCCTTTTTTTTTCACACGCAAAAGGCAGTAAAAAGTAAAACAACTTGGGAATTTGTCCTCGAGCTTTCATTTCCAAGGATAAACCGGCTATTCTTGACAAGAAATTGCAAGTCCTATGTACGGAGACATTTCATTACCTCCCCTCATGAATGATTCAGTCAAATAAATGAGGAAACTGGCTTCACATGTGGAGCTTGCAGCTGATGAAGTGCAAGAATATTTGAAAAACCTAGCTAGGGCAGAGATCAGCCTTGGAACTACCTCGATCGATAGGGTTTGAATGCACCACATGTGAAGAGTTTTGACCTTTGCTTCCCTTTTAAAATTCACAAGTAGTACCTGCAAGCACCCGAGCAGGCGTGCATGCAACCGAGCTGTAAAAGAAAAGGATTCAAAAGACTCTCATGCATGCCATGACCAAATGGCAAAGTAGCACAGCCCTTCCTTTCACCTTTTGAATGGAAGAAGGGAAATAAACATCAAGTGCCTTCAATGCTCTAAAGAAGTACATTTAATAGTCGGCCCCCCACTACTTCACATGTGAGTGACCTCGCTGGAAGGAACTAAGAAAGTCCTCATACTAGTTGCGAGGAGGAAAGGGGTGGTAGGAAAGGGCTCGTGCCCTTGTTTCTAGGATCCTTCCTTCCTCGAATAGACATGCAGCATTTAGTGTGTCATAAATGGATACGTGATCGATCTAAAGCTGGCTTTTTAAAACAGCTGCTCGATTGACAACTCGAGGAAATTTCCTTTTAAAGAGGAAAAAAAAATGTCATGGGTCATGCATGGTGTGGTTACCATGCATCATCCCCATATTCGTAATGACACCGTTGCTGCTCTTGCATGCAGGCAGTACCATGTGCACCTTATGAGAACTTGAAATGGAGCATGTGGAATTGGACGTACGTAAATAGGTGGCATCAGGATGACATGCATGGGGAATTTGTTCGGGCCACGTTTTATGCTGAATTAAACCATGCAAGCTTAGCTTGGTCTCGTGAATGACACCCAGGATTGCGGTGTCAGTAGGTCTTTCACGGTTTCTATGAACTGCACCCTGGCCTTCCTTACTGAGAAGAATTTTGGGTATGAGAAAAGAAACGCCTAGGCATCATCGTATTGCGGATGCTATTGCCATGATTTGAAGTAGCATGCAACTCTTACACGGCTAAACAATGTTGTTGCTGCACCATTTTTCTATTGCTATGATGCTTGGTAGGCTAAGTTGTTTCGGAACCATCACTGTGACAGTGTGGAGGACTTTGCTGCTATTGCAGTTGCATTTTTGGACTTTGGACTGAAATTTTTTACCTACTGAGACTCCACGTACCATACTGCCTAATTTCTCGATATTTCTTTAGTTTCAAAACTCTCCAAATGCTCCAGAAGCTCTAAATGATTAGCATTTCAGGATTTTTTTTTGAGAGAGACAAGGAGAGAGAGAGCCGCACTATAATCATCTCAATTCAAATTACCGAGAATGCACCATTCAAGAATCAAATCTAGAGTCTGTGGTTGCTAAGTAGAGGGTGTGGTTATTAGGGCAAGTTCATTTCACGATCGATGCATTAGACATTATTCTATTTTTTTCTACATATAATGCTATAATATTGCTCAAAAAATTATTATAGTATCACAAAATAATCTTAACATATTGATCATGCCACAATGGTGCATTGATGTTTCCGCTCTTAAACTTCTGGTATTAATAGTTGCATGTAAATAAAAGTTTAATTGTCAAACATCTCTGCTCTCATTTTTTATGTCCATATATATATATAGGAAAATATGTCTGCATCAATAAGCTGTAACTTTTTATAAGTATCCTATACAAGTTTCAAAAAAGCAAAGTTTATAAAATATCTAAAGATGCATGAAATCTGTTAATAATATTTAATGTTTACTTGTGAGGATCCGTGCGGATATGTATTTAGTATCATATTAGTTATTCGCTGGATAAATTTTAAGTACTTATACTAGACTAAGAAACTCAAATAATATCTTCTAACTAGACTTTTTGATGAGGCTATGGATCCACAACTTTGTCGACTAAGAGATGCATCAATATGGATCTATTTAGTTGACCATGAGTTAATCATGATATTTATGATTAGATTTAGATCTTCATCTTAGCAATGATGTCATAGCTTAAACGAGAGGAGCATGTGAGAATCTATGCGAACATGTATTTAGTCCTACATCGGTTATTCGTTGAAGAGATCTTAAATGCTTATACAGGACCAAAAAATTCAAGTAATACCTTGCGGATAGTTTTTTTTGATAAAAATGGCAAATTATAAAGCTTTAACGTGAGTATATCCTGCCAAATCACAAGAAAGTAAAAAACATAAAGAGGAGGGAGCATCTACCACTGAAGTCCAAAGGACATCCCCGACATGCCGGGCAACAAAAGAGGCAACCCAGTTTGCAGGCCTATTCGCTTTCCTGAACACATGTGCTGCCTAAAAATTACCCATTTTCTGAGCCAGTCTGCGGATCTCTCGGATGAGGGGATGACCATCACCATATATGTTCCGCTTTTCAGATCCAGTCAATCACCACAAATGAATCCCCCTTCAGATGCACTCGCTCGGCACCAAGTACCTGCCTCGCATAAGTTAAGCCCTCCCACGCTGCTCGGAGCTCTGCCCCAACAACGGTAAGTCCTGGCGTACGGTGACTACCAGTTGTTATTGGTGTACTAAAATAATCTATGATCACAAATCCTACACCTCCAGACACGCCGTCCATCGATATGCTGCCATCAAAGTTCACTTTAAATTGACTAAGGGGTGGGGGCACCCAAGAAACTAAGGCAAACCTGGGCGCTGCAAGTGGATAGTTTTTTTTGGTGAAGTCCTGGATTGTTATATTACTGATAATAATTAATTATATATAAGGAAATGTTTGGTTTAAGTATTCATGTTAATGATCATGAGAATGATACATGTTTTCGAGGCCCATTGCGTCTGGTTTCACTGCTCAATTGGATGCAGCTGCAAATGCCAGTGCCTTAGGGGATGTATCATGATAAATTGAAATCGCCATCACGACGAACACCATTCAAGGGAGACAAGTTAACCACCAACGGCGTACCACGGAAGAAGCCACCAGGACTGACCGACAGACAAATGCTAAATGACGCTGCATCCATTCATTAGTTGTTTATCTCATCACAATTAAGACCTGACTTCTAATTTGGATTCAAAGAAATTTGCTTTTAGTCAAAGCCATCTCAGTTTTTTTTTTTTAAAGAAAAGGAACCACTGCAGCTCCTTCGTTATTTAATGCTTCATGTTCGCAGTATTTGATGGCTGGATGAATCTATGAAATTACTGTAAGATAGCAATCAAATTTTTTTTGAGAAAATGATCGGCATAACCCATCAGGATTTCACCACAGATATCTAATTGCCAGGCTGAAAAGTCTTTTCCAAATTCTTGAGAGTTCTTAGTGATTTCATATGATCGTTGTGGGTGCCTAATACATGATATTTGATCTTTAATTGACAAGTTGGGGGGTCTTCTTCTTTCTTGAATTCTCTCACTGGAGTAATAAAACTACTGCTCTTCCCCAACAAGTAAAGATCCTGAATATTTTGTACTTCATGTAAGTTACTACGTTTTCTCAAAAAAAAAAAAAAAAAGAGGATAAGTTGCTTGTGTTAGCTTTACAGCCAGATATATTTTGATACGATTTAGTTCATCAGGATAGAATTCTCATCCCTTCAATATTATGGCAAACTACCCTGTTGCAAAAAATAAATACTGCAATGAGGAGGTCTAGCTTTGGGACATTCTAATCCAACTCCAGCTGAAAGTTTTGTGCTTTGTTCTGCAGCTTGTAATTGTTGGAGTTGGACTGGCTGCATTCCTATATATTATAAATATTGTAGTCATAACACTAGCTGTTAGAATGGTTTCAGCTACCATTTATTATATTATTAAGGTTTAAATAAATAAGATTGAACTTTTTTAAAAACTATAATATTATTTTAAGCTATAAAATTTAAATAAATATAATATAAGTTAACATAAAAATTAACTAATAAAACATGTAGAAAATAGAAAATAAAAGAGTATAAATTATAAGTCATAATAATCAAAGAAAATATCCAAAAATGCTCCTTAAAAGAATTATAACGACCATTACTATAAAATTAGTCATATTCCTTAGTTTAGGATTTGTCTACAAGATAGAAGAAGACTTAGTATATTCTAATATATAACTTGTTAAATTAAATATTGGGCTTGAATTTCTTTTTTCTTTTTTTTTGCCCGCTCTTTTCGTGTCCAAATAATGGAATAAGAATAATGATTTGTCGACGATATGTTTAGAAGATAATAGACACTTTTTTATATTCTGATATACAAGTAGTTAAATTAAATATTGGACTTGAATTGCTATTCTTTTTCATTCATCCATACCTTTCATATCCAAACAATGGAATGAGAACTATGATTCTGATTTCCATCCATTCATTCCTTCCACATCCAAACAATAGATTGGAAATTGTGATTCGGATTCCCTTTCATTCTCATTCTATTCTAATTTTCATGTCGATTTTCTTCATTCTTGAAAAACAAACTCGCGTTAGGATATCTTTTCTTGCAAGAAAATTCATCAAAATGGAGAAGAAACAAAAACATTTTCGTGGAAAAAAGAAAAAGTTATACTGCCACCTAATTGTAACCTTTCCAAATTTATCATTTTTCTATTGAAATAAATAGATAGAAAACTAGATTAAAAAAAAATTAATTTCCTAAGTAATTTTTTGTGAGAATTTTGGATAGAGGGTTCTTTCACCCATCGTCCAAGTTGGGCGGCCAGAGTAGGTTATCTTAGCCCAAATTGCACCACTTGTAGGATGTCCAACTGTCATATCTAATATATCTAATGTACGTATGTACTAAAATGGAGGCTTTACTTCGGCGGAGCACTTCATTCACTATTTGTACAGATCCTAGAACTCTGTGTATGCCATAAGAAATCCAGAATGGCTGCCAGATCTCCATTAAAAAGGTATAGGTCGAACTTTGAGAGATCCTCCTAACGGAGGCTCGATCTGCTAGTGCGATAAGGGCCTCCACAACTTAAAATTATGTTTGCTACTGACTCAATATTCCAGTAGATCAGAGACACAGACAATGGTCATCAGATGCTTCACATCTTCATTTGAGGGGCACGAAATGAAGAATTTATTCTCTTTAGATGGATAACTTCTTGGTGGTCCATGATCCATCAACTTTGGCCTTGTGAACAAGGGCCATAGCAACATCATTGGTCTTATTAGGCCGGCTGAAAGCTTTAACAAAAGCTGCCTTACCTAGGTAGGAGGATATTTCCGCCATCTCTGGGGTGAAAGGCAAGAAGGCTTTGCAGTGAAGCCTAGAGTCGGGGTTTGATGAAACTACCATAAAGATATCTCGGGGTAGAGACGCGGAAGCGGGGACTTGCTCGAGTGGAAACGTAGCTTGGGATGTTTTGTTCGGCCTTGGTGGATAGTGTATGGAGCAAAATTCGCTGTTATAGTACCGGACCCCATACCGGTGCCACACGAGCACAATATCGATATGGTACGATATAAAATCTTTTTGACGTACTAAGTATTAATGTCTTATCCGTATCAAATACTGGTACCGAGCCAGAATGGTATGGTATGTTTCCTACCGTCTAGTTCGGATTTATACTGCATATTTTGGTATGGATGGCGATGGTATAGGCGAGATATCCTTAGGAATCAAGCTCTTGGTGGTGAAGAGACCTAGGGGGAAGACTTGGTTATCTCTCAAAAGTTTTGACTCTTTATTCATGAATCGATCTTTTTATATTAGAAGAGAATTTCTCTATCTCCCCGTCCCATAAAACAAACATTCTATTTTTTTATAAAAAATACATACACATTGGTTTATTTTTAGTTTGATATTTGGCTTATTATTGAATTTCTAGATTAGTAAATGAGTCAAGCTTAAGGTTTTTCCGAACTCATTTATCCTGAGCTCAATTAGGCTTGAAATGAAAATTATGAGTGTATATATGCATGTATGTATGCTTCACAAATTAATAACCCTTGTTATCTGTTCATGTATGAAGGGCAGGGCAATTATCTCTTGCGAGCCGAATTCTTTTTAAGTAAAAGAATGCTGTAAATGTAGATTAAACTTTCTTTCTTCTTATATTTACAACAACAAAAATACTCATTCGCATAAAGATTGCGACAAAAAAAAATAATTTAAATAAATTAATAATTAATATTACAACTATCCATAAAATGCTTGTTTTTCTTGAACACAAATGACCCAGTTCACACGTACTGGTATTTAGAACCACCAGACTGTTCATCGAGATCATCTGCACAGCTCATCGCACGAAACGCCACCATTCATCTTACACGTGTCCATAGACAGCGGGTCCCACAAAAATGGCGCTCCAGAAAATTATCCAAACGGGCCACGCGCTGGACCCACCTACGAGTAACTACCTTTGTGTGGGGCCCACTCTACTCCTTTTTTTATGTTCGCTATTCTTGGAGGGAAAATCCTCCTGCTCCCAAAATTCGAAGCTGCTCGTAGCGCGAGAGGGGGAGAACGAGAGGGACGAGATCGGCGTCATCTAGGGTTTCCAAGCGATGAGGCCGGAGGTGAGATCTCCTCTATCTTCTTCTTCTTTTTGTTCTTCGATTAATACTTAGATTCATCATCAGATCTAGCGTCTTTTTCGTTTCTCTTCGAATTCTTGCGGATCATCGAGCTTAGTTTCTTCTAAACGGAGCTGTTCGTTAAACCCTTGATCACTTCCATCTTCTCTCAGTTTTTTTTTTTTTTTTTTGATACAAGTTTTTATGCATCATTTATTTTTGGATCTTGTGTTTCTTAAGTGCTCATGGATCTGAACGAAGTGCTAGGGTTTGTCTCGCCTGAGGTGTCGTCTTGCATCAATTCTGCTGCCAGATTTTCTGTTTTCGTCAGTGAATTTAGGGTTTCCATAGTTAGTGATCGAGTTTATTGTGTGCGTATGGTATCTATGAGGCGTAGATTTGTTTGTTTTCTTGGATCAGGGATTTGACTGTCGGTTTACTTATTTTAGTTATTGTAATGAACTTAGTGTTTGGATCAAGTAGTTGATAATTTGCTGAAGTGACAATTAAGCTATTGCTTGCTGGCCTGCGTGAGTTTTGTAATTAAAACCTGACTGTTAGGGTTCTCTGAACCTGGAGGCAGTTTTGATCTTGCCATTGTTGGAATTCTGAGTTTCTATTGCAATCACACGGAATGCTTCATTTTTTAAAAAAATTCTTCTCATAATTAGAAGTCACTTCTTGATCAATTTATTGATATAATTTTGATTTTTTATTTATTGTCTAGTTAGAATGGTAATTAGCTGGTCGACCAGTTTGATCATCTCTAACCTTCATATGGTTCTGCTGTGTTTCTGAAAATGTAGAACGTATGCACTTTTGGTTCTCTCAATAACATGCCATGCTTTGGGTGAAACATATGCGTTTATTTTTATTTTTATTTTTATTTTTCATTTAGCCAAGTTGATTGCTTGCTAGAGGAGTGTGATTTAAATATGTGATTGCTAAAGGATAGCTAATGCCAGTTTCATCATTTTGTATATCTGGTCCGATGCCACATGTAGAAATACTTTTCTTTTCCCACTTGAGATCTGCTCATTGCATGTCTTTGTAACTCATGAATCTTCGCATTGTTCTTGGATAATCCATATAATGCATGGTGTTGATCATAAAAACATGTAATATAATGCATGTTCTTTATCATACAAACAAGTAACTAGTAAGGAGTGAGAGAAAAACTGTCTTAACTGCAGGCAAACTTCTAACTGCTGTCTAGAGCCAATTGGTACTAACTCATTGAAGTCCAGTTAGAAAAATAATAAATACTAGCTAGATAAACTTCTCAGCTAACAATGAATAAGATTCAATGATAACAGGTTGTAGTTGAAAGTAAAGGGCCCATCTAGTAGCAAAAGTTCATGGTGTTAAATCTCCAGATGTTGGTGTTTTTATCCAGAATGCAATTAGAATGCTTTATGGTCATGAGGATAAACTGTATGCATATTGAATAAGCAAGGAATCCATGATGGATTAAGCTCGGGCTCATCCTAAACTCACAAAAGTCTATTGCAAACTTAGCAATCAAGAAAAAGAGTGTCCTAAAGGTCACTTCAGAGTTTTTTTTTGGCTAGTATATGATGGCATATTTTTCATGCTTGACTTGAGTTAAGATTAATTTGTGGTTACACTTACATCTTTAGATTACTTGTGACTCTCTCATTCTTTCTCTCTTTCTTTCTTTTTTCCTCTTGGTATTTTTTCTTGTTACCAGATTCTTCTGTATTTTTAATTTACCCTCATTAACTCATTCAAAGCTGCAATGGTGGAGATTGGGTCATGAAAATGCAACATGTAAGTGGTTCTTGAAGTAATCTCAAAGATGTGATATTGTATTTGAACTGCTATGATGTAAACGTAATGGGGAATAGGTAGTCCATTTATCCTTATCTATCTCTTTATATTGTTGGTTTGTATTAGTTTGTCAACTAGGACTTGACATGTTATTATTTTAACTTTGTGATTCTTTTAGTTGCTTCAGAAGTTCGTATGTTGGATTGAGTTGTGATTCTTGTTACTTGGTCATTTTGTCCCGTTAAGTTGTTTACATACTGGGACATGTACTTATCTTGAGCATTTAAATTCTGAACTAAAATAACAGGCTGGATCAAGCGAATGCCAGAGTATGGGCAGTTCTCTATATCCATCTGGTCGATTTCCAAAAGTCTCTATTGGGATCAGAGTTGAGAGATGCCCAAAGATGGGATCTGGATCAACAAAAGAAGATGGTGCTGCATTGCCTTCTAGGGAGGGAGTGTCCTCATCTCAGGGAAAGGTTTTTGAAGAAAATAGAGGACCTGGAATTGTAGATGCCTCTGAAGGAAAACAGGCAGCTAAAGATCAAAAGGCTTCTCCATGGTTAGTTTGTCATGAAACACCAACTACGGAGGCAGTGCAGATCTTTGCAAATAGGGGTTCAATGCTACAGTCAGAGGATGGTTTTCACAAAAAAATTGATACTGTTGCCATCAGAAAAAGGACAGAGAAAGATGGCAAGAGTGAAAGGGCGGAGGAACTTGTGTTTGCTACAATGGAGGAAACACGTGTGCTAGATGAAGGTATAAGTGGAGAACATCCTAAGGGAATGAACAGGAACAATAATGAAGCTTTAAGAATGAAGCTGTGGGCCATACTTGGTACTGCTTCACAGAACAAGCAAAATATGGTCTCACCCAACTTTGAAGACACGATATTGCATATAAATCATAAAAGGGAATCCCAAATGGACAAAGTAGAAAAGCCAAAGCAGAACTCAGATACGATTGAGACGGATTCTGAAAGCCCAAAACAAACCACAAGAAGACCGGTTATTCGCTCCTTAGCACAGAAGAAAGCTCCACGAACTACCGCGCACAAGTTGCCAGATCAGGTTGGCTCTAGAAAGAGGCCTTTGTCCTCTTCCATCTCGGGTGCTAAACTGAAACTTGATGGGAAGAACATCTTTTCTTTTGAGGAAGGTGAAGGAAAAGAACGAAGCTTCGAACGCACTGTCAGGTTTAAATGGAAGAGCAGTGAGCAGAACAAGGCTAGAATTGAACCTTGGAGGATTTATTTTCCTAGAAAACAGGCTTCAGACAAGACCATGCAGATTGACGGTAAAGAACAAACACTGCCATCACCTGATAAAGCATCACCACGGATCAAGGAAACAGCACATTCTTCTCAGCCATGTCAGGGTCAGAAAGACATTTTGGAAACAAACACTGAAGTTCCAGATGTTAATCATCATTCACAAACAGCAGTACACAAACATTTTGCCTGCCCATCACTAGCATGTGATGCGGAAACTCATAAATATGATGGTAGCTCATTCCTGAAAAAGAAAACACGTTCATTGGAACATACAAACTGTTCGCCAGTGCCCAACGATGCTTACCTGCACAAGTGGGTCGGTAGTCCATCAGCAGCAAGGAATTGTAATCCCTTGGATGACTCTCAGAGTCCAATTGTAGCTATGAATGCAAATACACCTACACCTTCACCAAGAAGTAAACTACCAAATGAGGCTTTCTGGGGTCCTGTGCTGGTTAAGAAAAGAAAGTTGACAAGAAAACTTTATAGCTCAAAAAGTCTGGGTAATTTAAGAAGAAAATCTAATGGTTCAGATGCAGAAACAGAAACATCTGTATCCTTTATCTTGCTATCTTTCCAAGTACCATGTTTGGATAACTTGAATTAGTCCTTCCATTCTTCCTTTGAGTTTGCCTTAATGTGCATTCAGGATTGTACTAGAGACATTCGTCAGTCAGGAACACCACATGTTGTGGGAAAGACAGAAATCGAGAAGCGGCCATCTCTATCCCCAATCAAGGTCCAGGACACTGAGGGCTTTGAGGCAAACAATATTTTTAAAAAAGGTTAATAAATTTTCATATGATCACATATATAAGTCATGTAGTATTATTTATCCCATCTGTGCTTCGATTTCTGCCTTTTGTTGTCTGCTTTGCAAACATATCTGGATCGTGAAGACAGTTGACACTAATCACTTACTAGTCACCTATTAGCATATAACCAGCTGACAGATAATGGTCCTCAGCTCATACTATTATCCAACAAGGATAGAACAGTGGTTCCAATGCATCACAGTTCTGCATACTCTATTCTGGTCCAAAGAATGATACATTGGACATTATTTAGCGCACGGATTCATGTGCATAAACTGGTCTATTACTTTCTGTCCTATGATGCCAAATCGCATTATTGAAACATAGGGACATTGTGCTGATGGTTAGATTATTTTGTTTCCTGTAAGGAGTGCATATGCCTTGGTGGCCGGAACCTTCTACTTAGGGTAGTGCACCCGATTTAGAATATTCCTAGAATCTCAAACCACACCTGCTTCTCAAGTACTTCCTTACTAAAAGTGTTTCTAGATATCCACTTTCCTCCACCCATATCCACTCCTGCACCTACTCCATATCCGGGCAACAAGGGCATATACTGCAAGCCATAATTTTCGGCCTTGGGTAAGTCATGGATTGTCGTCCTAGAAAAACTATGATACTATTTGATCATGTAACTGGAAGAAGTTATTGCTAGTGCGAAATGGTCATGATGAGGCTGTTTATGAATCTATACTTGAATATCGTGACTGGCGAAAAGCCAGTTATATTATCACGTTACAGAGTGTACAAGGCTAAGGTTGCATGGATGCATGATTTGTCTATAAAGTGAAAAGAACTCTTCCTTTCACATTTCATTTTGTTAAGGGAACATATTGTTATTAAGTTATTGAAATTGAATCTTAAAATGAGAAATGACTTATCTATTTCAAGTAAGAATAGAGCTAGGTACATATGGCTTCGCTTATTATGTTCTTACATTTGGTGTCAGATTAGT
The DNA here is from genome assembly GCA_025769935.1 of Phoenix roebelenii. Taxonomy (NCBI): domain Eukaryota; kingdom Viridiplantae; phylum Streptophyta; class Magnoliopsida; order Arecales; family Arecaceae; genus Phoenix; species Phoenix roebelenii. Next base: position 119,384 of record JAOXJJ010000771.1, read on the forward strand.
CCCATTGATCATGTGCTGTATTCAAGAAGGATCTAATCTCTCTGACTTTATTGCTACTTACTAAGCATCGTGAATTTAATGTAATAGTTAACGAGATATCAACTCAGCCTTAGCTCAAAATATTTTGCCTATTTACTTTCATTTTGGACACCCTTGGCCATAATTACCCAAAACAGATAAAAGTGATGTAAGTTCTTTTAAAAAAAATGTCATCTGCATAGATGCACATACATATCTGTGTGCCTGTCAACTATTTTAAACTATTGTTTATGAATGTTGCAAGTAAATTGTCAAGTTGACATTAACACCACTCATAGATATTGATTTTGTCGAAGCCATGTGTTTTGGATATTTTTGTTCCATTGTATGCGTTAGAACTCAATGATATACTACTTGTTTAGGTCTGTTAATTAAATTTTTGTAGTCAAAAAAGAGAAAATTGTTCAGTTTTGAACAATCTTTTGATCTTTTTGTTCCAATGCTGTGACATTAACACCACTCATAGATATTTAATATGAAAAGCAATATCAGTATCAAGATATCACATATGATGTACGCTACTAGCATATTAATAATTAAGATTAAAATCTCAGCTTCAGTTTGAGTTTCAACTAGGACAGATGAGTGCTGACTTTGACAGGGTAACTTGGGTTCCCCTTTCGGACAAAAAAAACATAAAAATGTTCAAAAATGCAAAGCATCAGTGGAAAATTAGAAAACAAAAAAAAATAAGACAAGAAACTTAAATAATTTTGACATTATTTTAAAATTTATCCTATTGTTTATGATCTTCTGGTGTATGGTTTTAGGGGTTCCATGCTGAAACTGTTAATTATAACTTTTTTCTGAAAAGTTAATAATCATTCCAATACATGACTTTTTCACCCCTCTTTCGCTTCTTCTGGTATCTCTGACTGTTACATATCATGCTATCATTTGATGACAGTCAGAAGCATGAAAAATTTGATGTCTTGTGATTTGAACCAACAGCCAAAACTGTGCCAAAAATATATACGGAATCGACTTTCTTTGGAGCCCAATATTTTCATGCTTCAATATATTGTTGACTTGCAAAAATCAAGTTAAGTTGAGAAAATGTTTCTCAGAATCTGAAAAAAATGTAGGAATGACACCTTGGTTGCATAAATTGCTCGTATATATTTTAGCCTTAACATAATTTTGGGCAAAACTCTGAAATGAACTCTGGATTTAGATTGTCTCTGGGTGAAACCAAAAAGTTCCAGTGTTGATTTTGGAGTTTTGGACAAAATTTCAGATTATGTTGTAACTAGCTTGATCAGACTATGCATCTGTCTGCTTTTGCTTATTCGGTGGATAAAAATGACTCTTCACCTTTCAATTCTCCTACTTTTTCCCCTACGGCAGCTAATCAGGTAGTATCATTTTACATGATAATTCTTGGGATTCACAGCAGTTTTGGGGGCTTTACTATGGTTAGAGTGAAATTCAATATTTGAAACCTGTATCTAATTTGCTATTTCTCACATGAAAAAAGAGGTCAATCGTTCCCTATACTAACTTCTTGATGATTCTGTAGCCTACTGATGTTCCTGTGTTTACCATCCAATATTTTCTGAATCTCCATACTTGGTGCTGGCGCTAGAATTTTGTCTAACAATAGCATGGAGTTTCTGCATTTTCATCAATATTGTCGTTGTCCCTCGGAGTTCTTACATCTTGAGTTTTGACCACAGGAATAATAATTATAGCCAATAAGTTTATGATAGTAATATTCATCTTTCATAAATTTCTGTTTTTTCTTATATTAAAAACAATGTATTTTTGTAAATCGTAATTCATATTATGCATAATGCGCAATTCCATGTGCAGGTTGTAGACAGATTGAAAAATGTGTTTCAGATGCTGACAGCCCCAAGATTTCTCCACTCACACTTGATCATAGGAAAAGAGTACACAGGCAAAAAGTTGGAAGTTTGTGCAAAACCAACCTATCTTCACCATCTCTAGTTGGCACTTACAGTAAGCTGAGACAAACTTTTTTCCACCATCTTTTACGTTATCTTTAAAGCGCAGATCAAATTTACTTGCACCTACCATGATTTAGGAACTGAAGAAACAACTGGTTCACATGAATCTTCAGAGCAATACCCAGATGATAGCTTGGCAAGGTCTCGTTCTTCTTGATGTAAATACTCTATCTGATCCTCATATTTTTTGCTTATTCAACGTGATGTGCCATTTGCATTATGTAGCAGAGCTGTTTGCCAGCTGGCATTGGTTTTGGAAAGGTTCAAGAGCAAAGTAAAATCACACACGATCAAGAAAAGCTCTAAGACACTCTCAGTTGCTGCAGAAAAAATACGCCTGCAGCTACAGGATGCTGAGTCTCATATACAGGCAGATTTGTAAGTTTTTACATATTGAAAATGATAACAATCATCAACAATATTTCCTTCTTTTATAACTTTGATTCAATAATGAAAACTTTTTCTCTGCCTGTAGACGGAAGTTCATCGGCACTGGCAATTCCAAGAGAAAGCATCTGGAATCTAAATTTCAAGGTAAGAAACCTAAGGAGTTTTTTTTTGGAAGATAGAAAACAGGCCTTAATAATTCGCTCATCAGCTTGATAGCATCATTTGAAGAAGTTAAGACCTTTGGACTTGAGGTCAACCACATGTTTTGGCATGCATGCGCTACCTCACTGGACATATGCCAACAGGGCAATATTGTCTTGCTCCTTATAGGCAACTTATGTGATGTGCATGAACATAAATCATACAAAAAAAATATTATGTATGATTAATGCAAATAATCAAATGAAGAGTATATACACAACTGGAAAGCTGAGTTATTATTCACCAGATAATATGCCACTGGCAATGTTCTTCAGTGATTGTCCTCCCTTTTCCTTAAAGTGGGGCCTATGCCAATAGTTTGTTGCATGAAAGACTAACAATACCTCTTGGTATATTGTAATCATAGCATATAGGAAGTCACATAGGAATAGAAGTTAGAGCTTTAATGGATATGATGCAACCAGGGTTCTGAATTTTCATGCTTATGGAAATGTCGCAAGATGACGAACAGCTAACTATGTCTTCGGGCAAGTGAAGCACATGACAGGAAAAAGTATAGTCATACCAAATCAGGTCAGGGATGACGTGAAGATAAGGTTCCAAAGATGCATCAAAGGAACAACAATCATAAACATCAAATGCATGGACGACTTAGGATCCATCACGGATAATGAAGTTCGCCAAGAGAATGAAAGGTGGAGGCATAGTTAAGGAGCCATCAGCTGAAATTTGAAAAGCTAGAAAATAGAATAATAAAAACTGATTGAGCACTGGAAGTTATATCTAATTTAGTGACTTATCGCAGACTACTCTTCCTTTGTTCTATGACCCAAACGCTGATTGTGAGTTCCATCAATGTCAGGTTCATACAACTGATCAGTACTTTTCTCTCATGCATGTGGTCCAAGATCTTATTGAACAAGGCTAAGTAGTTGTCTCTTCATCGCCCAGCAGTTCCAACAACATTTTCTGAAATCCTCTCCTGCCACATTTGGTAGCACTGGTATGGAGTAGCACATTGGCAAATCTCATAGAGGATGCCCAGGGACAAGAAGACCTAGTACACCTTTCTTCAGAATCAGATGAGGTGAATGTGATTAGTCTTTTAGTGCTGCCAGGCTCTACAAGACCTTGCCTCCGAGGTCCCATCAGAGTTCTTTCCCAACTTCTATACCTGTGATCATTCCTGGCTATCCATCCTTCGCCAATTCAGCGTCATATCTGTTGCTTTGCGATCCAGCTCCCCCAGAAAAATCCTCTCTCTGTCTTTCTTTGGATCCCTTCATTGGTATCCAAAGCAAGCAGCCCTAATGAGTTAGTTCCCGTCATTTTAGTCAACAATTAGCTAATTCTGGTTTAAACTAGCATGGTTTCTGTTGCAGGGACAAAATTACATGCAAGTCATATGAGAAATTTGAAAGTCGAAGTCCATTAGTCTAAATGTTGACAAATTTTTGTGATTAAACTGTTAAATGTCTCTTATACTGCTCTGATTTCCATGCCTGCCCAATCAAAAGCTTTTAAAATAACAATATTTGCAATTAAAACAACCAATATTTTAAATAATTGTTTTAATGTTACTGTTGGGTTTAATAACTTGGGAGAATAATTTTTTTTAAAATTTTTAAATTTTGTCTTCTCGATTAGTTACTAGTGATTGAAGATCAATACTGTTGTATGAAACTCCTCTAGATTAAGATATAGACCTTGCATGACTGTTTTGGATGCTCCTTGATTATGGTTTTGTAATGTCTTGGGTAGGATTGTCAATTATACATAATTTATCTATATGTGATCAATTGTTTGGATATGTCCAACGGCTGATGTTTGGACTTTGGAGTGCTTAAGGTGAACCAAGGTTTTGGGCAATGGATTTTGGATGCTCCTTGATTACAGTTTTGTAATGTCTCGGGTAGGATTGTCAGTTATCTGTAATTTACCTATATGTGATCAATTGTTTGAATATGTCCAATGGCTGATGTTTGGAGTGCTTAAGGTGATGCTAAGGCTTTGGTCAATGGATTAACTAAATAATTAGAATCAGCTTAAATTGTAATTCAAGCTTGGACCAAGCGTGCTACTTGCTCGGCTGATTTTGACTCAATTTAAGGTTCTGAGTTGATCGAAATAGGCTTATGTTCAGCTCAGTTCAAAATTAGGTTTAATCAAACAACAAATGAAGCAATCTTGATATCAAACTTAGTTAAAATTAGTTGCAAGCTAAGCTTGATCAGACCTGTCTTGATCAAGCTCAGCTAGATTGTGCCCAAGGCGCCTGTTTCCTAATCTATTTTGGATTTGAAAGTTGCTGATTTCTTATCCTATTAAGCCTGGCTGGATTTGTAATTGAAACATGTTGGCCTCTACTTTTCAAATGTGTGATGCCTTTTGTTTTCCATTCTTGATGCAGCAAATGTTCACTTATAGGCTTCTTTTCCAATTTAATTTTATTCTTTCACATAAATCAAATTTCAAATACAACTGTTAGTTTTTGATGGATCATTTTAGAGTGCTAAATTTTGTCATATAATTGGACTTTGACCTTCTATTAGGTAAAATCATGTCAACTATTAAAGACATAGTTCCTTTTTATTATCAACTATCAGAATGAGCAATCAATACTTTTGAGATATTTTAGTCAAACAAAAACATCTTGGTAGAATGTTCAAAGTCAAAACTGAAGGTTCATGTGAAGTTTAAAATTTGTAAGATTGAACCCAAAACAAAATTATGAATGATGTAATTAAACTGACTACCAGATGATGGGAAACGATATAAAATAATTCAAAAAATGCAACACATGAAAGAACTTCAGCACCGATTTACAGGCTGAAGAGGGGGAAGTAATAGAATATGAAGAGAAATGTATCAGTTAGGATGCGTTTTAATAAGTTAAAAAAAAACTCAACAAAAGGACAGCCAAGCATGATGAGGAATATAGTCCCTATTACTCCTGAAGTCAAAGAACGAAGCTAGATGCTCTTCTGGGCCCTATTCAATAGTACAAGATGGATGGCTCTATTGCTATAGTCTGATCAAATGAACTACTAGATGATGAAGATATCTCCTTTAACTAATCAAAAACTCTATTGTATAATTATACAGTGACTGTCTCAATGTATATAGAGCAGAAATAAATCAATGATTACTCAGGATAGATCAGGAGCACCACTAATGCAGAGGGGTCAGGCTGATTCCGTCTGGTTACAAATATTTTCAGTATATGTATATGGACAAATCTGACAGATTTACATCGAAGGTTTATGCAGAGCTTTCAAGTAAACAATATCATTGCCATTAAAACCATGAAAACTGGATAATGCTAAGGTTGGGGCATGGACCAAGCAAATACAATTAGAACTTAGACCCTGCAAGTGTGACACCACATATTGTATAATATTTATATGCACAAACTTATGAAAAAAATGAAATCATATTATACTTTGGCATAACCTTGTAAGATGAATGAATACGTATTGTCATTTATATAAAATCTTCCAAGAAGCTCTCAAAAAAAAAATACTAAGTGAATGAAAGTATTTTGTATTTAAATACAAATATAAAAAAAGAAATGGAAATGTTCTTTTAGTTGCCAACACATTACATATGTTCTATCATTCCCAGAACAAAGTGCAATATATTTAGAACCAGATAACAGAAACTGTATGTATACACCAAGTTTATCTAACAAGACCTTAATGCCACATCTTTGACCAATGTGATAGACATCTGATTATATAAATGGTCAACACCTAAGGGAATTGTTTTATTCATTGTTTCACAAGATGGCTGGTCAAACCAAGTGGCTTGTAGGCTTTGATAAACATGGGAATTGTGTTCTTTGAATATGAGATAACAATGTTATGACTCCTTTTTATTTGATCCTTCTTCAAGAACACATAAATTATTTAGAAATAAGCCAGTGGGTATCTTATAGAATATGCATTTCTTTCAATTGCGTAACTTCGATTCGTTGATTGCAGATTTTCTTCTGCTCCCCCCCCCCTCTTTTCATTCATCTTATTATGTTGTTTTTGTGGCATCTTGTACTTTTCTTTCAGATTTTTCCCTATTTAAACTGGTTCGAGCTGAAATTGGTTGGATGCAGAGCAACAAGGAAAGCTGAAGTTTATACATGACAAATTTAAAGAGGAGGTCAATCAGCACCTCCTGGACTGCACGAGCATCCTGGAAGAGTTTGAAGCACACCAAACAGAACTTAAAGGATGTGCAGACCGGCAGAGTAAGTGATGTTTACACCTGGGTCAGATGTTCTAACAAAAAATAAGTGCAGGAAACATATGGTTGGTTACTGTTCATAAGGAGAATGATGTGGGTTCTTCTTTCAACCTTCGATAGCCTGGATATGATCATTTATTATATCAGACTTGGCATGTAATACCTCAAATCAGTCAGGCGCTTATGTTTAAATTTCCTTTTTTCTAGGTCTCCCTGTACTAAGTAGTCCCGAGACATCTTGCAAGTTTCCTGTTTAGAATAGTGACAATCAACAGATCCGCCACTCAAGGGTTTGTGGCTTTCCTAGCACCAATGACCAAGTAGACCTAGTAGTGCAGATGTTTGACTCATACATGTACAAATTTTTGCTTATCTCTACATCGGCATCCTTAGAAACATATGCAAATAAACAATGGGCATCTTATGCTTCATATGCTTTATTTTCTTAGATTCCTTTTATTGTCCTTGTTTTCATTCATTATCTTGATGAAACTGGGGTTGGGCTCTGCCTAATTCTTTTCTTCATTTTCTTTCAATTTTGAAATTGGAAATGATGAATACTTACCAAAGAACAGATCAGATAGATTTTCCTAGGAGCAGGAAAATTGAGACCTTGCTGGTACCTTGCTCAATAAGTTGCCTCTCAGCTAAATCATTAACTTGTGTATTCTGAAAAAAGTTTGCAAGGCTTTTTGGGTGTCTTATCTCTCTCTCTCTCTCTCTCTCTCTCTCTCTCTCTCTCTCTCTCTCTCTCTTCTTCTTCTTCTTCTTCTTCGTTTTCCTCCTCCTCTTACTACTACTACTACTAGTACTGCTACTAACAACCCTGTTGGTTTTGTTGGTTCTCGTATATGGGCAGAGATGTCACATAGGAAGCTTCTCCTGCAAGTTGAAGAAGCAATGGAGGCTCAGCTAAATGATGCAGAAACAAGCATTGGCATGGTTCATAAGGTGAGGTGTCTGCTAGCAAGTAATTATTAAATGGATTTCAGTAGTATGACTGACAGATGACATGAGTATTTGGTTGTTGAATGTTGTTACCATACCAAAACAGTAGACTTGCTACTGGTACCTTGGTTTTGTGACTTTTGTCGGATAGGTGCAAGTGCCTGTGGCTGTATAAGCTTAATTAAGGGTATCAAACTATGTACGCCATGGGCCATTACTGGGAGCAAGAAATTTAATCTTGCTTGTCATTATTTATTGGTGACTTGAGATTTATAGAATATGCATTGGCATTTTGCTCTCATTTGCTGCAGGAAGCAAGGAGAAAGATGAATGGCTTAAAGCATGTATTGAAGGAGTTGCTGGCAGAGGGCACAATTTGTTGATCAGGTTCATCATATGAAGGATGATGACACTAGCTACAGGCAGGTTTCTGCTTGAATCACGCAAGTCCATGAGTGTAAACATGCCAAACCTTAGCGAATCCTCATTGTTGTTCCACACTTGTAAAAGAAAGGAGAAGAAAAAGCTGACAACTGTTAATTTTTGGCTATTAAAGTTACAACTATGCAAATTATCTCATTGTTTCGATGCTGTATATAGGACATTAGGACCAATGAGTGAAATGTCCTTATAGTCAATGTAAATCTCTATAATGATGATGAAATGACCAAGAATTGATTTTTGTTTCATTGGTGAGATTCATTGAAATTCTTGATAAGGTTCCAGGAAGTTTATGTGCGTGCACTCAGAAACTTGTTTTGATGACGGGTGCGATAAATTGATGTTTCGCTGCCTTTGAATTGTCCTTATCAAATTATGGATTTGGCTTTGTACAGCAAAACTCTATTGTATAATTTGTAAGTGGTCTTTCTGATACCATTGCTTTCAGCACCTTGTAGATTGAGAGGTTAGCTGATTGTTAGGTATACAGAAAGTCTTGTATTCAAAAGCTAAAATTGCACAAAATTGAATGTGAGCATTTGATACATATATGCTGAATTATAGTGCAAAGGCTGAAATGCTGCTTACGGTGGTATCTTGGCTAATCATGATTACAGCTGCTGTAGTGCAATTCTGATCACATCTCAACTAACTCAGTAAATGGATGGACAGAAGAAAGCAGTGCTTGATTAACCATCATTCTTGGATTTTACTCACAATTTTCTTGTTTTTGTTACCATTTGACATCCCAGTTCAACTTTCAGAACCTTACAGGGAGCCTTGGAAGAATCTTGTTTGCGGCCATGGTCATTCTATTGATTGCTGGATACAGCAGTTGAGAAGTTGACTGCTGTATCAGGCTATTGAGGACTCATCAACAGTTTTTCCATAACTGCTAAAGATTCTTGAGTACTTATGAATCTTTCAATCGTCAAATGTCCCTACAAGCTGATTAATTTGTGTTGATTACAAATTATTTGTTGATTTACGACTTTTGTAGACTTTTTTTTTTGATTGAATATGACTTGCATAGATATGTTTGCAATTATTCGAAACTTATTCAATGAGTACCTATGGATGCAGATCGGTGAAACTGTTTGTTGTTTTCTGTGTCATGGCTTTAATTTTTTGTTCCTGTTTATCTCAAGCTTGGCATAAACAAGTATTCTAACGCATACTGCTTCAGTACTTTTTTTTTTTAATTTTTCAATACTTGAATTCTTTTCAGATCTTTGCCCTTAGCTGAACTATTCTTGAATTTTGGACCTGTAATATTATGTTTGAAAAGATTGCATGCTTGAGTTCTTGATTAGCCAAGATGTTTTGCTACCAAGAATCTGTTCCTATTGTCTTGCTGTCTTGACATGAAAATGTGAAATTTGGTATGCAATATAAGTATATACTAACTAATTGACTAAATACTTCTGTGGGGTTATGACATACTCCCACCACGCCGTCTCAGAGAGAGAGACCTGCAGTGTAACTACAAAGTTCTAGCTTTTTTTCAGATGCATAATTCAAGAATTGAATCCTGAGCCTTGGGTTACGAAGCAGAGGGGGTGGCCTATGGAAGCAATATGAGGTTTTGACTCTACTTAGTGGTTGTTAAAATTGTTAAGAGTTCATTTGATTGTAACTCAAGTTGGAACCCATCTTTCATGCAAGCTCAAGCGATGATCTATTCAAACTTGATGCAATCTCCATTGATGTCTACTTGATTTAAGGTTATCAAGTTATCTGAAATAAGGTTTTATTTGGCTTAGCTGGGTGTCAGGTTTTATTAAAATAATAATGAACAAAGTTTGGTCTTAAACATGAGGCTCAATTAGACCCTGCCTCAATCTACTCGGATCAAAACTCCCCCTCTCATGTCTACTGTATATATCTCGAGTCCCAATCAGGTAGTCCGAATGGCTCGATCAAGCCGGTTCTCCTTCTATTTGTGCTTCCCGTTTCATTGGATATACCCATTTCTAAACAACCTTCATATTCACACAGATAATAAAAATAGAGGAAAGAGATATACATAAACTTTAATGGGACTATATTCATCGAACTCATCCCAAAAATCGTTGCTATATTGCATTATAGCCACCCATAAAGTCCTACTATTTGTTGAATAAGCAATGTCTTATAGCCTTTGCATATATGTGTGTGTATATATGTATGTATATATTTTGGTAAAACGGCTGCTTACACTGCTCTCGTATGAGTACAACCAACTACATTACTATCAAGAAGACTACAAAAAGCAGAAGGAACAGATGACTGCTGGGTTCACAGAAAATCTCCAAAATAATGACTAACAAAAGAGGCGATCCAATCCGTAGCTCAGTTCGTCTCCTGAAAAATATTAGTCATATAATTTAATATTAATATCATGTACTTAGTAGAGGGCTGAAATTATGCCTATATTATAGAAGAAATTATTTTCTACATTAAGCATATGGTGATGCATGTCATCAATTACAATTGTTAATATGTATAAGTTTGGTTTATCAAATATGCATTTCAATATATTATTATAAAAGTAAGCGGTTGTGATCGATGACGTGCAGCAGCCGAAAATAATTGCTTATATTGCAGGGTTGAGAAGAAATGTAATGGCGCGTGAGCCTTGTCAAAAGGTAATCTAATCATTTCATCCATAATTTGTCCCTTTCTGTATATCCACAAATTTCCAAAGCTTGCTTGAGGTTGACGCCTAGATTCCTTGGCATGCATCAAGGATGTCATTTAATACATGAACACTAATGTCACACGTACATGCATTCCCTTCCACTTTCTTTTCCTCCATGGAAAGGATTAAAGAGATGAGCATGGCTTCGCACAAGTTAACGTCATCAGCCAACCTCCACTCCAGAATCCCAGAAGATAACCTTCCAAAAAGACACCACCAACTTGAGTAAGGATAGACCAAAACGGAAATGAAGCCACAAGCCCCACCGCCCATTAAAGGTAAACCGGAGGTTTTTATATTCCTAGTAGAAAAGGAAAGCCTTGAAGCAATCAATCCCTTGCTTGAACAAAGAAGGTTCCGAAGAATCTCTCGTTAAAAAATTGGAATAGTCCTTTACTTCATAATCTCTGTTATTAGAAGCATCTAACCATCTAATTATTTGAGAAATGGGTTTGCGTGCTTTGAGAAATAATTTTTTTTAAATTTTTTTTTTATGAAGAGCGAGGCAAAGCAATCCGATCTTTATTTAAAAAAAAATTTATAGAAACTATTTATAAAAATTTTACAAAAAATAAAAATATAAAAAAGTGATAATTTTTTTAAAATAAAAAATAGCAGTATGTAAGTAGATCATTAAATTATTGCCGCATGGTGCGAGTATCAAGCAAAATGAGCATCATCCGGTAATGGCTCTTCTATAAAAGATTGAGATGGTATACGGTTGAGGAAGGGTGTTACAATATGAATGTTAAAGATCCCCATGGACCCTACAAACCCAACACCAAAATCTAAAAAATCAGCATCCAAATCATGGGCCAGCAACAAGATAAGAAAAGGTGGAGGCAAAGGACTGAACAATGGACCCCTAAAACTAAAAGCCAGCAGATCCAGCCGGGCAAAGGAGTTAGTGCAGCACCACCACTGCCTTCCAGCAGAAAGAAAGCAGAGTAAAAGGCAACAATGTCAAACATCATTAGCTCACGCAACTGGAGGTTAAAAACTTGAGAAGCAAAAATTCCAAGCATCATTAGATCAATAACAGCACTAGAATACAGGAGCAAGGAAGATCCAACTACATCACTCGGCACTCCATCAATCCCAATACCAAAAACAAGAAACCCATGCACTAAAATAATAAGGAAACAAATGAATAGAAGCCTGCATGAAGGACACATGGTGCTGTCAGCACCTTAAAGAACCATGGAGGCATGTTTCAAAGCATTTAAACACAGCTCAACAAAATCTCTGTTCGCATCCACCCAACACGTACAGGCAGCAAATAAATGAAAATCAGATGAAAACGAGCTACTGTCAGTAGGTAACCACAGCAATATACAATTAAAAAAACGATAAATTCAATGATGCTATTCAAATTGCTATAAAACTTAGTTTGATCAATGGGAAAACAAAATGAATGCAATGAACACTCTGAGAACAAAGAAACCTGATGATGATGATGAAAAATATCAGTATTACATCTAATAATTGCTTGATTCCTGGATATCCTATGCTATCTATTAAGGAAGTTTCAATCCAAGAATTAAAGCCACCAACAACAAAGAAGGACAACCTCATATCAAATATCCCTTCTATTAAAGGGAAAGCAGGAAAAAAAAAAAAAAAACAGAATGTCTCCATTTCTATCTTTCCTCTCTGATTTGCTCTCTCCTTCCTCTTCTCTACTGTTTACCATCCATTTCCTCCCAATGGATCCAAAAACAAAACCTAACATCATTCTTTCTTGGAACAAAAGCATGACTCACGACATTAACGACAACAAGGGGATCAACATTCCTTAATTGTCTCCTCTAGAAGACTGCATACATCTCGGTCAAGAGGAAGAAGGAGAACCGTTGACAGCATAATTGCTGTCGCCCCTATTGTCGCCGCCGGCTCCTCTGCCATTCCCCTCACCATCACCACCGCCGCCGCCGCCGCCGCCGCCGCTCGTTTCCCTTCTCGTCGACGACGGGCTGCCATGATAGGCGTGCTTGTTGTTATGCATCCACACCTTGAAGACCCCCCTCTCCACGCCGACTTGACGGCAGAATTCCTTGACGACCGCATCGTCCTTCTTCGGCATCCTCCAGCCCAGCCGCTCCGACATCTCCTGCATCCTCTTCTTCTGCTCCGCGCTGAACTTCGTCCTGAACCTCTTCCTCGGCACCGGCGCAGCGGCCTGAAACCCCCCCGAAGACGCCGCCGCTACGGGGGCGGCGATGGGTTGGGCGGACCCGGGTCCGGCGATGCCGGCGCCCCCGCCGCTGAGCGCGAGGAGCATGTGGGGAGCGGAGGAGTAAGGGGGTGGGGAGCCGGAGCTCCGGCGACGGCGGAGGCGGAGGCGGTTCTCCCCGTCGTCGTCGTCGTCGTCTGACTCCTCCTCCTCCTCGTCGTCGCCGTCGGTCTCGTCGCGGCGGATGCGGGGGTCGGTGGGGAGGCGGCGGTGGAAGTTACGGTGACAGCCGCAGGCGTCGCAGGTGAGGGAGGTGGGGACGGCGGGGTCGGCGGAGGGGGAGGGCATGAACTCGCAGCAACCATCGACGGCGTGTCCGCCGAGGCTGGCGGCGTGGTTCCGGAGGCACTCCCGGTACTGGGGGTGCTCCTCCTCCGCCGGCGGGTGGGGTAGATGTTTCTTTAGAGTGCCGTTAGGGAAGGAGATGGGGAAGGGCCTGTGGGGACCAGGGTCGAAGCTTCTGGCGATCGAATCCATGGCTGTTTTCAGAGACTCGGAGGGCATGGAGGAACGGTCGGAAGGTGGAGAGCGAGGAGGGAGAAAGGAGGCGAGAGAAGAAACAGTCGAGAACGGGTGGGTGGTGAAGACAAGAAAATAGAATACGAGGGGATGAAAAAGGAGAAGGCTAACAGAGATATGGATGAGAGAGTATTTGGCTCGCTTTGGTGATAGGCTAATAGAGGAGCGGTGATGATAAGAAAACAGAACAAAAGGGCATCAAAAAGGGCAAGGAAAGAGGTAAAAAAAGAGAAGTACATGAGAGAGTGACAAGAGATTTCAGGCTGGCTGCATTAAATGTTTCTCTTTTTTTAAGCAAAAGCTACTGTTTTTTTTTCTTTTATATTTCGTTGGATTTTTTTTAAAAATTGTTTGGTTATAACGTCATCCCTAAATAAAGAAAATGACATTATTTTTAAAATTTTTTAATATAATAATAATTTTCCGAAATTTATTATTTTTAAATATCATTTTTTGTTATTTTTGTTGGAGCAATGCATATCTAAAGAAATATGACGGTAATAAATGTCAGCTGGTGTTCAGAAAGCGACGAGTGCGTTTGAGGCATTGCACGGATCTTGGAGACTCTGATTTTTATATTTATTTTTGAAAATAATTTTGCTTTATAGAGAGTTTTGAATTATTTTTTGGATGAAATAATCTTTCATTGAGTGGATTAAGACCAGGATATGGAGGCTTCCCTTATTTTCAAAAAAGAATTTCTTTATCTTTAAATAAAAAAGAGGCTTCCCTTATTTTTCTTCTTGCAAAAGGAGTATCACATACGAATTTTCAATAAAAATAATAATTACATATAATATATATAATATATAAGAAGGAAAGAGAAAAATACATATGAGGAGAAAGAGAGAGAAAATGAAGTAGAGTGGTGCATGGCGGCACGTTAGTGGTCCGCTCCAAAAATAAATTTAAAATTTAAATCTAATTAAGTCTAATTTAAAAAAAATATTTTTCCGATGAGTTTAAGATCAAAATATTTGGATAAAAAAATTTATTGTAAAATTCTTCATATATATGATAGAGAAAATATCGAAATAATAGACTAATCATAAATCTGAGGCTGGTTGGATATTTTTTGAGAAAATATCGAAATAATATTTTTTGACATATTTAATAGTCACCAATTAAAATATGATATTTTTTTCAAGCTACTAAAGCAGCTGTTGGGCTTGCTATTATTTCATCAATCCATCATCGCTGGAAATCAACTTGTATCAATCAATCAAATTTTAGATTATGAGGGCCATACCTTCCACGGTCCTAAGCTTGGCAAGAAAATTTGTTACGAAAGATCTACAAAGAATAACTTCAACCAGAACGGGAGAAGAAAAAGGGAGAAAGAAAACAAGCCTCGTTATTTAGTATAGAATGTTGGATTCAAGTAGCAATCCTTGGGCAGCATGGCCAATGTTACTCAGAAACATCCCCTTTGCCTACAAATTAAGCTGCACAAATTGATGCAAATTCTCCTCTGGCTCGAGGTAATTAAAGTTCGGTACTTCATCTGTGATGGCCATTACGATGGTGCCAAACTAGAGAGCAGGCCTTTCCGTCCTTTTATGGCTACTATCAGGAACCAT
Source organism: Phoenix roebelenii (assembly GCA_025769935.1). Classification (NCBI taxonomy): domain Eukaryota; kingdom Viridiplantae; phylum Streptophyta; class Magnoliopsida; order Arecales; family Arecaceae; genus Phoenix; species Phoenix roebelenii. The sequence continues at coordinate 134,585 of JAOXJJ010000771.1, forward strand.
TTGGTTTGGGTGCATGAATTCTGTGGGCAGGATAAGGCCAAGTTGCTTTATGATGGAAAATTACGGTTGATTCGGGTTTTGTTTAAAAGTTACCCTGGGGGGCAAACTCTCGGCCTCTTACAGAATTCAGCATTAAGCAATTAAGCTATAGTTATTTATAGGTTACAAGAATTCATTCAGGTAAAGTAGGTTTTCATGAATCTATATCGACATCGGTAGGCAATCTAACATCTTGTAGATTAAGTTCTATGGTGATTACGTGCTTTGTGAGTACTCTTACTGACTACATGCCAAAGTTCTGACCGCTGGACAACTAATTCATGCATGCGAGCCTCCATTATTGTTTCCATGCATGCAGTGTGTTTGTCTTTTATCACAGAATGCTCATTTTATTTTCTTGTCAACTTTTACTGAGCTGATTACTAACACAACGTTACTGTGGCAGCTTCAATACCTACCGTCGAGCATGGAGCTGCAGTTCTTTTTTATTTTTTGGAATGAAAATTAGATTGCTTGTAGTTTCTATTATTCTAAGCAAAGAATCGATCGGTCTCGGGAGACTTTGGGGACTAGTGGGGCCATGGGAAGAATGGCCGAGACCCGGGAGGGCCGGGACTTGAAGTTTGCGCGGACGGTGGAGACGATATCCGGCTACGACTCTCCATACGTTCCTTGCAAGTCGGGGATTGCTTAGACCTCGGTAACAAGACGTGCTCCATCTTTTGGAAGTTTTATATGACTTTTTTTCATTCCTCATTCCCTTTTTTTTATATATATATATATCCACAATTTGTTTACTTGCTCATTCCTTCTCCTTTGGCATCAAGCAATCTTTGACCTTAATTATCTTATGGTATCAATACTAATTGGTCTTTCACTGGCTTATCTTGTTGTAGGCTTGTATGTGCTTGGGGGATTCTTACCTTGCAAACTTTGGAAAGATGAGACCATAGAGCTTCTAACACGACTCTCTTTCTCATTAGAAGCCATATGGGACTTACCAACTACATTGCCTCTGATACGGCGGAGCATTCTGAAGAAGTACCGTGAACCAATTTGTCGGCTATCTCGGTTGCTCTCCATGATATTTTATTTTCTGATTTTATTGAATGTATTTGTACCAGACGAACCATCTGTTTTATCGAAAAGAAAAAAAGAAAAAAAAAGCTATATGGAGCTGGGAGGCATGGCCTGCTCCAGCTGGATCGAACCACTCAGCTTACATGTTCTCCCACGGCAATCTTCACGGTTGCAGAGTAAAATTAATTAATATGGATGCATCTTTCTATTATTTTTGGAGGACCTCAGGGTTGCCTCAGCTGATGGGCTGCTTCTGGCAGAAGCTTGAGCTGTTCAAGAGAAGCCATGACGGTCGGGCTTCAAAATGTCATCATCGAAAATGATTCCCTCATCCTTGTCTGCATCAAACTGGGACAAACCACGGCTGGAATGTTGAATTTCTACAGGTTTTGAAGACTTTGTTCTGTTTGATGACATCCACAAGCATAAAGAACTAGTCTTCCCACAGATTTTTGGAGGCTTCTTTTTTATAATTCCTCCAGGTCTATGGAACTGCTCTTATACAAAAATGTAGTTTTCGAAGACTTATTGTACGGAAAAGTGGAGAGCAACTCAAAGTCGGTGCATCCAAAAATAGTTTTCAAGCAAGTTTATGTGATTGGATATATATATATATATATATATATATATTATTTCCAATACAATTTAAGGCAGCAGACTTTATCACAAAGAACAGTAGAAAAAAGCAACTACAATGCCAACTATTAC
>JAOXJJ010000771.1:140116-177828 GCA_025769935.1 Phoenix roebelenii
TTGCTAATAAACTCAATTTGATTGAGTAATTGGGCTTAGGTTGAGCCAAATTGAATAGGATTCAATTTGGGCTGCATTAGGGTTTAACCTAATTGGATTGGGTTCAACCCAAGTAGATTGAGCTTGACCCAATTGGATTGGGTTTGATCCAAATTAATTAGAAGATCTTATTTGATGAGGATCATTAGTCCAAATAATCAGAATTGGATAAGGAGAAGAATTCCTAAATTTTAGGAACCCATCCTTATCTTCTTGGAGAAAAATGATACCTTGATTTATCCCCAATATTTTACATGCCTATCCTCTTTATTTTTGGCCAAAAATTGGCATGAGAAGAGAGGAGGCGTGGGGCTATATTTTCTATAAAAATAGCACTTCAAATCTTCCTATTTTATATGAATTTCCTAATTTGTTGGGATTGCATGGCGCATGAAAAAGGGTGGTCTGCGGCTAAACTTTGGACGCATGAATTCCTATCTTTTAGGGATCCAAAATGTACGAAATTTGGATATGTTTATCTTCTCTTAGCTGCCAAATCACCAAAATTTTTTGGGGACTTTATCAGCCAAATTAATTGGCTAAATTAGGTGAGAGGCATGGGGGAGTCTTTTGGCTATAAAGGACCCCCATGCCTAGGGTTCAAAATATACAATATTTAGAGGTTTTAAAAAATGCTGAAAAAATTCTCTGAGGGACTCCATCCCTTCATCTCATTCTTCCTCACATCCATCTTTCATCTTCTTGAATAACAATCAAAAGTTGAGTGTTTAGAAGGAGAAAGCTTCAACCACTGCAATGTTCCTGCGCGAGCTAGCACTCCTGCGGAAAACGATCTATCTAGAGCTTCGTGTGTACTTCTCGTAGAGGACATTCGTATGCGTGGCTACGAAGTCAAAGATCAGATCCATAAGTTTCTTCCATCATAAAATGTATTAATTCTACATTAATCTTTTATTTTGGAGTCAGGGTCTAGGTCTGATTTCCTGAGGTTTTACCCTCCTTTGGGGCTCCTCACGGAGATATCTCCAGAATCCATTTGATGGATATTCAGAGATTAATTGAAATAGAGTGTTTACCTTTCAGATCTGATAGTTAATCATGTATAAAGTTTTAACATAATTGTTTAAACGATTTCGGCATAATCCTATGTGTTCTTACAATGCTGATTTCTAGATTTGATCTTGTAAGCATGCACAAATTAAATTGTTTGATTTGATTTTTCCGCTGCATTTTTGAAACTTAAAAAGAACTACGTATGGCTTGATCCCCCTTGTGAAGGGGTTCGTAGGCAATACGATCAGGTTCAGCCATGGTTTGAAAAAAAAAAATTCAGCATGCTTAACACCGAAGAACCTAGGATTCACTTTTATGCCACTGAATAACTTTCATTGTGTTATGCTAATTTTGATTAATTTTTATCTTCATTATATGAGAAATGATCTTTACTGTGGCAACTAGTTGGACTCTATTCTACAATTCAAATACAATCCTATGATCAAAACATGAGCCAAAAATCTATTTGTAAGGTAAGATACATATTATCTTACACTAATATCATGCACATACAATGAGTTAGAATTTGTTTACATAGCCTATTGAACTTGTGCTAGCAACACATCATCAACTTTTCTTTTTCTTTTTTTTTCTTTTTTTTGAGGAAGGGTGGTGGGGTTGGGGCGAAGGGTCGGGCAGATATATTAAACAACTCTACTGTAAATGCACACATTAGAATGGGAAGGCAAGAGCTTTGATAATTGCATAAGAACATAGGAGATGGACTTCCAAAGAACAAATCTCATGTGATTAGCAACATGAATGGCTATCCAATCTACTGCATAATTAGATTCTTTCTACATATGGGGGTCTCAAATGAAATAAGAGTAGCAACAATCCCCCATATATCAGAAAGCAATGGATGAACGCTAATAGCCTATACTTCCAATTTGGTTATCCGCTTGACCATAGTTTTTGAGCCTTCCTCCAACATAATGTGAGTTGCTTGCAAAATATTAGTGGCATCCATGATGCCTTCCTAGGCCCCTCTCAGCTTGGCCAGTGAGTCTGAGATATCATATACGTGAGATTTGCCTACAGCTATAAAGGATAAATTAGAGTTTCAAAGGCCGCATTACTATCAAAGTTGATCTTGAAAAAATAAGAAAATATAGGCTCCCAAAAATGTGAATCACATAAGTATTCGCAGAACTGCAAAAGAGGAATTCCAATTTTCCCTAGCTATGAAAGAACCTTGTTAGCATTTTTATAGATGAACTTAGAAGCTTAAAAAGAGGCTTTCATAGAGTTATTTAGAACTTAATTCTCTATACTGAAACATCATTGAGCTTCAATTTACTAGTCAAAAAAAATATTATATTTGTTTCATTATCTATACGGTATAAAAAAGAGTAACGTATTCCTTTGAGTTTTTCAAATTTGTCCACAAATGAAATATTATTTGATTTACAAGAAAATTTTTATTACTAACAGTTATCAATATGGATAGTTTTGGAAATAAATATGGAGGTAACGAATCTCAATTCCTTCTCGGTATCCAAATTCCACGAGATTTTTTAACACCCTAATTTGCTTTCTTGCTATCCTAACTAATTTCTCTCTTTAACAAATTCATTTATCTATATCTCTATCTCTTTGTGTAACAATCTTATAAACCTCAAATCCCCACTTTATCTTAAGTTTTAATTTATTTTAATATATTTAATATTTATATATTGTTTTTAATTTTTAATATGTACGGCGTGTATAGACATGCTAGAGGCTCTAGATTGTTGGTGCATCACCTTTTTCTATAAGATAAGAAAGGTAGGCTCTCTACAAGAAGGCATATAAATCGGCCAATCTGCCTATACTAGTAAGATTGTGTATACCTGACCCTCATACACTAAACCACCCTTTAAAGGTGGGCTTAGACCCTTACAAATATTGGAAGAAAGGTGCAAGAACCAAAATCCATCATGTTTGTACTTACAAGCATAACTACTAGATTAATCAGTTGCCCAATTGGTCTCCCAATAAACATGATTAGTCTTTAAAGACTGCTTGAATGTATCTAGTATCCCATAGGTCCATCAGAGCAGAGAGACCAAGGAGCATAATGGCTTTCACAAAATCAGTATCTTTAAGTTCTTCCTAATGATGGAACCCACCCAATCTGGTTACATACCAAGTCCTTGATTGATAAAACCATCAAAACCCCTAGAGACAAACAGGGTTGTGGGAGAAGCCATAGTGGAGGAAGTACTTATAGCGATCAGGCAAATTTGGATTTTTAAGATAGAACCTAACTTTAAAGCCTAATGGATTGCTCTTGTTTTTTTCTTTTTCTTTTTGCCGAAAAATGAGTGGTTAAGAGTCATCTTACGAACATAAATGACATATTTGGAGCTATCAATAACTGAAAATAAAGATTATAAATCAGTCATATTACAAAACAGAGAATACAGTTTTCATCATTTACTAAGAATGTTTTTTTACTGTTCAAGCAACTAGGCAACTAAAAAAGAACATCTTGTGACGTCCTCAAATGACAGACTTGGCTTAAAATTGTCTTAAATTTTAAAACATATAAACCTTGAAGGCCTATAAGAATGCAAGTCAAAATAAGAGCAAGCCAATTTGATGATTTCTTTGGACTACTAATGCCCAAATTGATTAAATCTAGTCACAGTAACACAACATCGAAGAATTCCTATATTTCACAATAATTTGCGAGAGTGGCAGAAATTTGAGATAAATCAATCCTGCTTCTCTTTTTTAATGAAACAATCTACTTGACTTTGTAACTTTTGAGATCCAACAGGATCCTTCTAATCTTCTACTCTCTTCACAACAAAGCACAGAATACTTCAGCATCTTTTCCCTACCATCTCTGTACAAATCTCTCCGCAACAAAACTAGATGGGGAAAGAAAGAAAAAGAAATGGAACCTTTAGTCAATAAAACCTCAAGCTTTTTCCACAACACATGGACACTTCCAGGTTCATGTTGCTTCTTCGATGAAGTTCCGGCGTGGCAGCTCCGCGGCACAGCAGTAAGATGCTATAGAAATCAGCTTCTATTGTGAATCGGATCAGACCCTCTTCGAACTCTTCTCTTGCTCATTTGTGTATAGTGGGACGACGACGATTCTGAAGCTGATCTCTTCCTGGTATTCAAGTTTGCGACGCTAATGTTCTTTAGGATGTCAGGCTTCTTTGCCGCTAGCCCATGCACTGAACTTGGCCTGTGGACAAGGTCTATGCTTCTAAGGCCATGGACCATCCCTCGTTCCATGGCTAAAAGGCCAACGCAAACTAGGAGAACAAAGAGCCTACCAGTGAGAAAAGCCATTGCTCCTTCACTTGGAGGCACAGATAGATAGCAGTAGGCGCTTGTTAGAGTACAAGCAAAATAAGTAACAACGAGACCCTGATCCTTCGCTCTACTGAATGTCCTATCTATGTATAGAACATCCCTGTTTGGATTTGGGTCTAAAAGAATAAAGCTTGCCCAGGGGCTCAAAACACTCGGAGAACTGAGATTCACTTCAATCATATGCAAGCAACCAAAGCATGCCTAAGGCTGTTTTAGAAGGTTCTGACGGGAATGAATAAAGTGGTTGTCACGCAGTCCTTGGGAAGCTATAACCCTTGCTTTATGCCCTCCTGTGATGCTCCTCCACTTTAAGAACTCCCCTTTGAAAGCACTCCTATCCATGCAACTAAGAACAGCAGTACCTGGGTTCCCGTGCTGGAATAGACTTCTTTGTGCTTTTGTTTGCTATTCTTGCAACCAAACTTCCTTTTCCTTGAAATCTTCCAAGCCTCCAGACCTGATTCAAAGTTGTAAAGAGAATCCACAGTAAGCTTCCCTCATCTTCACCCGTTTTAATCCTCCTCCCTTTAGTTTTCGCGTTATTCTATGCAGACCATCCTCTCTTTTACTTGCTACTTTTATATATCAATAGATATGCATAACCACTTGCAGCTTGGAGATTTCCTAAAGCATAAGCTTTGCCACTTCACCCGAATGTAAGGGATGGGTTTCCATTCGAGATCAAGCTGGTGGACTGGTCATGGTCCGAGCCAAAAACCCCAGCTCAAGATTTTGCTACAAATACTTGGGCTATCCTTTGCCTCTGTATTAAAGCAAAAGAGCAACAGTAGCCGTTGCTTTATAAAGTGGTTCCTGCGCCACAAGACACAAAACTACCTCTCTTGAAGGGCTGGCTTGTGCACTACCTGAAGTTATTCACTAAAGCAGTAATACCACCTACTTAGATTCATGCATTTACTCAAATTTGTAGGACTGCACGTTGGTATAAGCAAGTGGCTCTCCTAGAATAGCCAAGTATTCTTTTGCAGTTCTGACGGGGTTGTGCATGTGATAATTACATAAAGGGATCTAGATTCCTTCACACAAGGTTTGATACTCAAGATGGATTCGCTTATATTGTAGAATCAAGTGAGATCGAAGGAGGTGGCCCCAAGGCTGTGATTGCCGTCAAATAAGCGTGAGTAAAAGAAAGAAAGAAGAAGCTAAAGAGTAACGAGGGAATTTTAATCATGCGGCCTCCTTTGATGGCAAGATTCTTAAAGCGGGGGGCATTTGACTAATATTTCTCCAAGGTGGAGGGTTGGACTGGGTGCCTCTTGCTCCTTGAGTATGGGTTGCATTGCCTAAAGGCCAATAGTTCAACATTGTTGCAAAAGAATTTTAAGGAGCAACGGCTGATTATTCCAGCTAAACTAGTCTCGAGTGCTTGCAGCATTTGAATGGCAATTGTGAAGCTCATAATGTGGTAGTTCCCTCCTCTCTGAGCAATGGAAACCTCTGTTTGCCTCCATATTGAAGTATGTGCATAAAGTAGTACATGATGTACAAGCATGTATAGATAACCGAGGAAGGCGAATTATGCTAAAAAATTGAACAGAAAAAGAATGAAATTGCAAGCATCTAGAACTTGTTAGACTTTTTATTTTATTTTTTTTGTGGGGGAAGAACATATCAGACTAATAGAAAGCTTGAGATAGCAACTGCAGTAAGGATATCCACTACATTGTCATAAAGGGGAAAAAGAATATCCACTATTTCCCTTCTTGGCAATTAAACTAGCATTTAAAGATTATATCTACACTAGGATCTTGTTTATATAAGATACTATATGGGGACTCGATTTCCATTAAATTTAGCGTTTATATATGTTTCCCACTTGCCTCATTTGAATTATTCAGGTGCAACATCCAATGGCATTAATCTAATGTCTAGTGTTCCTGATACATTCTGAAAGTAAGCTAATATTAAAGCCAGTAAGAACATTAGTTTCAGGTGCTTTTGCTGCTGCATCCAGGAAATGCATGCGTCTAAGTAATACTAGCCCCTTCAAATCAATCATGAAATATGACCGTCCCTCACTGCATTTCATTAAGGTAATGAAATAAGAGAAACAGAAGGTAAGGTTGGGAGAGATCATCCTAGACTCCCTAAACGGAGCATAAAGACAGCAATGACCACCTTATGCCATCTCCAAACTGTTGCTTAGAACGACAAAGAATGCATCTCCACCCATACATATCAGATCAAAACACCAAACAACCAAGACGTTGTTATAATCCAGGCTAGAAACCAGAGCACCTGAAAGTGAAAGAAAGGCCATGCTTTCCTTGATCACTAGAGCATGCAGGATAAGCAAGATGCCATTTAACATACCATAGCTGCCTCCTGCTGAGAGTTTTGTTATTAACTGGTCTTGCATTTCATGTATTTCTGGTTATTGGAGGGGAATAATTTGTTGCGTTGTTTGTTTTTCAGGATCTGAATGGGCTTGATCCAACCCCCCCTCTTCCAAATTTGTCCTGTACAGGAACAAATTGAGGCACGTCAACAAGAAACAAATTGAGGCCCTAATGATTTTTGTATATAATAACTTACATAATAAAGATTACTTAATATTTTTGTGATGGTATAAGAGTCTACAACTTGATTAGTCTCTCTCAGAAAACCACATTTCCCCTCAGCAGTTTGTACATCTGTTCTTATTTGCGCAGCTGCTGTTAGAGTATATGTTGCTTTCTCTGCTGTAGCTAAGTACTCTTTTGCAGTTCTGCAGCTACTGTGCATATGATAATTAATTACATATGGAGATCTAGATTCCTTTTTCTGAGGTCTGGTACACAAGAGTTCTTGTTCTAAGGTTTTCAAGCAGGAGGGGCCCACAGGAATGTTATTTTTTGTAAAAGAAGAGGAGAAATTAAAGGGCGAATAAGGAAGTCTCAATTGATTTGGCCCTCTTCTTGGAGATGAAATTCTTAAAAGTTGGTGGCATTTTACTAATATTTCTTTAAAGCAGAAGGTTGTGGAGGCTGCCTATCTCTCCTTAGGCAAGGCTTGCATGGTCTACCTTAGGTATTGTGGTGACAGAATTTAAGGGAAAGGGGAATTTAGGACTCGTTTGGTTCACAGGAAAAGAAGGGAGGAAAGTGTGGTCAACAGGAAAGTAATGAAATACTTCTTGTTTGGCTGGAGTTTTCAAAGGAGAGAGACGGAAAAGTTGTATTCTCACGGGAATATGATTCCCACATTTCATGGGAATGTCTTTCCCATGAGAAACATGAGAAAGTTACTTTCCCACGAGGTATGAATCACTTAATTTTTACTTTTTTTCTAAAAAGGCCCTTCAGCATTAAAGAAGCATTAAAGAGGCATTAAAGACCTAATTTTTATTAAGGGCATAACAGGAATTATACATAACTTTTATAGAAAAGTGAATGGCCAACCAAACATCAGCACTTTGGAAATTTGTCACTTTCATCTGGTCAACCAAATATGCCAAAAGTATTTTCCTATGCATCCTCTTCCTAGGAATTTGTTTCCCAGGAATTATATTTCTAGGAGGAAAAATGCTTCCCGCAAACCAAACGAGCCCTTAGTAAAAGCTTGGCTAGTTTAGCTAAACTAGTCCTGAGAGGTTTCTCGAATGAGCCTTTCAAGATTATAAGGAACATGTTGAAATTGGTAAAGTTGATTTTTTTGGAATAGTCTAGATACATATTAATCTATATGCATGCAAAGATCATTAATATATTGATGCACTTATCCATCTTTACATCTTCCTATAATGTCTACTCATTTTCCTATGCAGTCTTAATTACATGTAATTAATGTGAATGCATGTACTAGAAGTCTCCATAAAGCCTATAAAATACTTTCATATCATTGTATTTGAGAACATAACCACAAGTTGATTGTTCTCTATCTTTGTATTGAGTTGCTTCAATTAATTGTTCACTCTTATTCATCTTTGGAGTTCATTGTGTGTAGCTTGCTTTTTTCTTCACATTGTGGCTGATGATTTTGGACTAGTGTAACTTTGGTTGCACTATTATTTCTTATAGAAAATGCAGTACTTTCCTACTTAAATCTTAAACTAATATTTACATTCTCTTTAAATTTATTTAAGGCATTAAATTAAATATTGAAATTAATAGTGAGGTATACATTAGTAGGCAGATTTCTATGACTCTATTTTTTTTTTTTGCCCTTTTAGAGAGTAAGTCCATATTTGATATTGGGGTTCACATATGCTCTCCAAGAAGCCTTAAATAATCAGTCCAGTAACACATTAATTTAAGGCATAATATCCAATGACATTATAATCCAATGTCCACATTTCATAACACTTTCTCTAGTAGGTTAACATTAAAGGTGCTTTTGGTTTGTGACTGAAATCGAAATTTGAATCGGAATCAAATCAAAATGGATTGGAATGGAAATTGGAATGGCCATATCGTTTAAGGCATTTGGTTCATCACCATAATTGGAATGAATGAGATTTAAATACTAGAAGAGAGTAGGGATTGAGTTTTAAAGAATTGGGGCATTTCCATTTTGTCCTGGAATTAGAATAGAAATGGGACTCTACCCAACCAAATGGCTAGAATGGGAGTCACTCATTCTCATTTCCATCCAGAGTCCAACTCCTTTCAACCAAACATGCCCTAAAGTCAATAAAAACATCAGTTCTAGGTGCTTTAACTATACCAAGGTTCTGCAAGTTTTATTCTCACCTGCCCCTTAGATCAAACATGAGATATAACCATGCCCTTATCCCACAACCTAAATCTTAATGCTTATCGCTCATGCCTCTAAATAAATGTATGTACAAGATCTCTTGATATACTGCTATTTATTTATATCGAATGATAGACCTCAATTACATTATTTGCAGCTACAGAAAGCATGTTGTGTACAATTAATCAGCAATCCTTCTTTGGAGTGATCTGATAAAATAGAACATAATGTGTCATTAATGTATCCCAATAACTATTATGCATTGATGTAAATGTGATAAAATTAACAGTGCATTTTTTACAATGTTGCATGGCTCATTTCAACTGAATGAGCATCAACATGTAATAAACTTAAAACACTTCAGGTTTATGAATGGATATGTAGAAGACAAAGTGATGCCAAACAATAACGAAGGAAAACCTATGCTTTTCTTGATTATTCATTGCTAACAGTAGACACATGAAGATGCCTTTTAACACACCATGGCAGCCTTCTGATCTGAGAATGTTTCTTGTTACTAAGTCTTCCACTTCTCAGCATCAAAAGTCTATTCGGCTTCAGTCCGTAGATTTATGTTTATGTTGTCTTAGAACAGAATATACAGGTTATTTTTTCTTTGCTTTTTGGAATATATAGTAGATTCCCATTTAACAACAAAATATCGATCACAATGGTTGTAACTGCTATGATACATCTTTGATCAGCATTAGAGAACACCCATATCAAAGGTACTGAGATGTATTGAACAAAGTTTTGAAAACACCAAATGGCCTTGGATTCAAGCTGGCCAGCCCAAACTTCTGCATTGGCGATGACCCTTTCCACTCCCTTCAGTGCCTTGGTTCCAACCCCTTTCCAAGTCTTTGTTTTCGTGAACAAGGCTTATAGGTCCCCAGGATCTTGTCCCACATTACAAAGAAGGGCTGGGAGTAGTTGTATCTACAGCCTGAGAGCTGGTGATGAATGTCATGATAAGCAGTATTGTTCTCAAAGACCATGTGGAATGGATTCCAAGGAAGCAATAATCCACAATGGTCATCTATGCCTTTGATAGTTGCCAAGGAAAAGAAAAGTATGGAGGTTTTTGGTGACATCCCGGAGATGAAGTAAGAGAGGGCACCAGCCACAGTCTCGATGAGGATCCCATCCACAGGGTGGTTGTATTGAGCACCAAAGGCATATGGAGCAACCAGCCGGTGATGCCAAGAGTGAAAGTGACGGTACAAGAACTTGCTGTGGTGCATGCATCTGTGCATGAAATACTGCCATGTATCGAATACTAACATAGCGATCAGGATTTGTCCCGCCTGCACCATGATAGAAGAAGGTGGTGGATACGTCGTGATGGCCACAATATCCTTGCTTGTTATCTGCAAATGGGCTAAGATCGATAAACTATTAGTTGATAAGATTTTGTTGGAAATTTAAAATGGAGTTATTGGAAGAAGGGAGACCAGTTATATGAACCTAGTCATATACAAGTTCCAATATGAGAATACAGCAGAAAGGATACTTGATAACTAAATGGTTCATTTCTTATAAAAATACAAAAAAGAAATAACTGCATGGTTATGCTATATGCTTAAATTGCTGTGGCATCAAAGTTGGGATTTTTTTTCTTCTTTCAAGTGAGAGTTTATTAAATAATTGATCTATCAGAGCGCATATTTACAGTGAAAATTTCAAGGTTTTCGTACTTATTGTGAAGTATCGTTGCCATGAAACTTCCTTGACATTAAATTGAAGCATTTCTGCTATAGTAGTTTAACAATGTGTGGCTGATCATGTTATTCAACTTTTCTTTCCCGGAGAAGATTATCTAACATATATAAGCTCGAGTTACGTTGCATGAGGAGCACTGAGACGTTCAAGTCGGTAATTCTTTCTTTTCCTTTTCTATTTAATTGCATAATTGAAAACTCATATCAATTGTTCATTAGCTAGTACTTGTTGTGATATATGTAAGGTTATATGTGCAAAGTTAATTTCAACAAAAGCCTTATTTTTGGACTTTTTCATATGCTCAACTTTGGGAGATAAGTAAACATTAAATCAACTCATTAACATCATCTACCTTCATTCATGGAAAGCAGAAAATCAAGATATATAGTTAAGGTGGAAGAAGAAAAGATCACGAGTATCTTCGAATCAACCTGAAACACAAGGGATGCAATGGTGGCCTGGATCACTTGTTGAAGAAGAACAACTGGAATGACTTCACTCTTTGCAACTACGTTTTCAGTATCATCCCCTTCTGGGTGCAAACGGTGGCACCTGAAAAAGCTCATAGAATACAACATCATACAGACCCCGGAATAGACCCAGTAAACCAATATGGGCACAAAGGTGGCCAAGAACTCGTCTGAATGGAAATATTTCATTGCCTCAGATGCTCTATAAAGTCGCAATTAAGATCCTCTGAATTCAATGAAAAAAAAAAAAAACTGCTCAAACATCCAAAAGCTAGTATAAAATGAATTTGGAAGCCATATATATATAATTAGCTCTTCTGAGAACTAATACGAACTTTGAGAATTCAGGAGAGCAATTAGTTTTATAGGAGCGAGAGAATCTTGAGTTTGGATCCCCTACATGCAACAGTACTGCAAGGAATTATATGTACCTCCAATAAGGAGAGGAGTTGGCGAGAAGAGAATTAGTTTCCTCTCATGAACATCTCTGAAAGCATGAGGTTTTCTTTGCGATCTGGGTTGGCGTTGCTTATGACCACCCGTATATAGCTTTCTTCTCTCTCTCTCTCTCTCTCTCTCTCTCTCTCTCTCTCTCTCTCTCTCTCTCTCTCTTTCTGGTGCAACGCCCGCAGACAGGATTAACGGAACGGTTTGCATGCAAGCACCATGCTACAGCACGTGAAACGCGCCGTATTTTTTACGAGGGCCCCAATCACACTAACCAATCCAAACAACGTGGGGGCGTTGCAAACAAAGCGAAGCAACGAGGTCGTTGTTGGCCTCCTCTCCTTCGTAGAAGCCAAGAAAGCTTCAGCATGCATTTTGGCCATGAGCCAAGCACCAAAGCTGTGAGGCAAGTGATAGAGATCTCCTGCAGAACTTGGAACACGGAACTGCAAATAATTCAAAATACTCTTTAGCCATCAGGCGTCCCCTGCTAGAGCTATTAGATATCTACAAAGTACAAACCAATTTTTTTCTTTTTTCTTTTGTTTTTTTAGGAAATGAGTTCAGGTTAAATTCATTAAGGTTTTTTTTTTTGAGTGAAAATGGAGGAAGTGAGACACTTCCCCATTGATTTGGTACAAATTCATTAAATGAAAACCATCTGTTCAAAAAGAGAAGGAAATACTTCATATACTCACAGATGATCAAGGTTTTTCAGCACCAATATCTTTGTGATTCCAGCGGGGTCTGAGGACCATTGTATATTAGATTTTATTGCCCCTAAGATAGTAGGCTATAGAAATTTTGAAGCACAGAGGTATCCTGACATTTTGTTAGTTATCTAATGATGGATACATTGAAGCATCAGCAAATAATGTAAAAAAAGATTAAATATCTACATACCGTGTTATAAAAACTAGGGAAAAAGAAGAAGAAAAACTCTATAATTTTGATTAATGTATAAATTGCTTGAATACAATAGTATGTTCAGGGTGTGTATTAGGTTTTACTATAACAGACTTTGAGTTGACAACAACTCTATTAATATTACAAGTTGGTTACATTAACAAATTTTATCATTTATAGATAAAAATCAGAGTGAAATCAGGAAAAAAAAGAGGAATTTGAAAAATCTTATATGATCTAGGAGTATCATAGAGGTCAAGATATATCAGTCTCAATAAACAAAAATAAAAAGTGCCTATATTTTAAGGAAACATTCCTGTGAGTGGTAATACTATGGTATAAACCATTTCTCTAAAATGAAACTTTCTCTGGTGCCCATGCTCGTGAAGCTCTTTGACCATCCAAAATCTCTATCTCTATTTATGACGGAAACTCTAGCTAGAATTGGTGCATGTTGAAGCATGAGTCTTAAAGAGTGAAGCCTTTGATTATTTTATTTAAAAAAATTACGCAAGACACTCTTTAAGTTTGGGTCATTTATATTCAAATTCTAAAAGTTTAAAACATATCAATTAGCCAATAAAACTTTAAATTTGTTGTAATGTGGCCTAGCCGTCTATTTAGATCCTAACATCGTTAATGGAATAAGAAAAAAAAATGTTTGATACAGAGAGGCCATCCTTTGTCATTCATCTACCACCACGAATCTCAAAGTTCCACATCTTCTATGATCCATCCACTTACACAGATTTTAAATCACCTCATTCTCTATCGTCCATCCACCTACATAGATCTCACAACGCTCCAATTTTTGTCATCGTCCACCTGCACAAATATTAAAACACTCCATTCTTTGTCATTTATTTGCTAGCACAGAACCTAAAGTGCTCCAGCCTCAATCATCAATTTGTGCGCATAGATCTCAAAGAGTTGCGTCCATCCGCTTGCACAGATCTCAAAGCATTTCGTTTGCGAACCTTTTTGCCTGCACGGATTTCAAAAGCACCTCATTATGATCCATTCGCCTACACATATCTCGAAGCGCTCTGTCTTCTATCATCTATTCGCTTACACGGATCTTAAAGCATATATACTTTGTCATTCATATAGCTGCATAGATCTTAAAGTGCTTCTTTCTCTATCATCTATCTCACTTGTACAAATCTCAAAGCACTCCATCATCTATCATCCATTACCTGCATAGATCTCAAGCACTTTATTTTTCGCCATTCATTTAATTGCACATATCTTAAAGCACTCCATCCATTATTGTTCATCTGCTTATACAGTTTCGAAATATTCCATTCTTTGTCATCTATTTGCTTGCGCAAATCTCAAAGTAGTCTATCCTCCATCATCCATCTGTTTGCATAGATCTTAAAGCACTCCATCTTTTGTCATTCATCCACCGGTGCAAATCTTGAAGCACTCTATCCTCTATTATCCATTCACATGAACAAATCTTAAGGCATTCCATTTACAATCATTCATCTGCTTGCACAGATCTCAAAGCACCCTCATCTTCTATCATTCATCTTTCATGCAGATCTTAAAGCATCCCATCTTTTATCATCCATCCACCTACACATATCTCAAAGCATTCCATCTTTTGTAATTCATCTGCTAGCACAGATCTCAAAGCTCTGCTCCCTCTCTAAAACAAGTGACTCTTGCTAAGTTGGTGGGAAGGGCAGTTATAGAATTTTACAAAAAAAAAAAAAGTTTATCATGTGATATTCGTGTGTTAAAATTTTGTAATCGAGATAGGTGGCAGGCCATTAAGTTTTGGTTGATAATTGATACTTTTAAATTTTTTGGCATCTAAGTGTAAATGGTCTAAACTTGAAGGATGTTTCTATAATTTTCTCTTTATTTAATAGAGAAAGATGTGTTATTTTTTATTAATAGAATGGGCCTGAATAAGAAGCTGTGTATTTTATTTTTGGACTTGTGCTGACTTGTCTTCATGGCACAATGTGCATATGGAGAGAGTGAGGCCTCTCTTTTTTTCTTTTCTCCACCTCTCTCTCTCTCTCTCTCTCACGTGCACACTTGCTCGCTCTCTAGCAAGACACACACATAATAAGTATATGTTAGACCCTATTGAGAGAGCTTTGGAAAGACAAGAGAATACTTTCTAGAGGGTAAAACGTATTTTCAGAAATGATGGGGATGTTGGTGAAATATTGAGAAGTGCTTTTTGGTTTTTCAAAAAGTTGAAAGTATTCTACTTAGGAGAAGCTCCATTTTAGAGTTTTTTCCCAAAAGTTTTGTTAGGCTAATGTTGGAAAGCTATTTTTAGTTTAATAAAATTTCATTATATTACATTACATTATATTGTATTACATTATAATGTTACAATACAATAATATAATATAATATTATATTGTATGATAAATAGGTTCTTCAAATTTCTAAATCATTCTAAAGGGCCCCTTCAATTTTCCGACCAATGGACGAGGTTAGCCAGCCATTGCATATGGCCAAAATACTCTCACCATCCTCAAAGTACGGATGGATGAAGAACTTTGAAGTGATTTGAAATTTGCACGAGATGATTCTTAACTATGCTTTGAGATCTGTGCGGGAGGGTGGATGAAGGTGTTCAAAATGCTTTAAAATCTATGTAATGCGATGAAACTTGGAGGACCCATTTGGAGATCCATGTGTGCATATGAATAAAGAGATTTGCAGAGCTTTGAGATCTGTGCAGTAAGTGATCCTTCACTATATACCATGTATCAAAGATGCTTTGAAATCTGTGCATGCTGATGAATAAAGGGGTTGGAAGTGTTTTGCAGAATTTAACGGAAAAAAAATAAACTTTTACAAGAAAAACTAGATTTTTTTTGGTCAAAAAAAAAAAGATTTTTACCTTGACTCTAATCCAAGCCTTAAAGCTCTATATAAAATGGAAACTTAGAGCCAGACTCTTAGAATGAGCAACTTGTGGGTTCCTTACTTGCGCTCATTCTATCACCATGCTTGACTCGTACGCCATGTTCTTTCATGTCCATCATGTCCAGCTCAGCAACTCTAGTTCAAACCTTAAATACTATCAAATTAGACCAATATGGGTCGAACATATGCCTTTCCCCTATTCTTTCTTTTGATTATTTTATTGGTATGTGCAAGCCGCTTTCTATTTTATTTAGATCTCACTTCTCGCATTTTCTTCTTCAAGATTGCCCAACTCATCTCATTTATGCTGAAATTATAGAAAAGATCTCTCGTTTTATAAAATTAATGATGCATGTAAAATAAATGAGCAGTTATTTTATGTTTTCTTTCAGATATCAGATACTCACAAGCAGATGATAGATGCTTTAATTGAACAGAATTTGATTCCTATCTTAAATCAAATGATATTTTTAGATTTATGTTTGAAATAAATTGAGGATAAAAGTTAAATTGTGGTTATGAAGAGGTAAAATGGCAGTTGTTAAGTCCAAAGGCAATTAGACTGGATTTAGAAAAGAAATATATTATTTTTCTAAAAGTATTTTAAAATGTAGGTTTATTGCTTAAAGTGGCATACATAATGAATTGTCATGCAGTGACAAATAAATACAATGATCCAAGAAGTTGACATAGAAAGCACAACATGAACAAACAAGAGAAAAATAAAATATATATATAAAAACGGAACGTAATCCTCGTTTAATTCTTTACTATAACTAAATATATTTTTTATTCATCCCTAAACATGGAGGTATGTATCTAGAAGCTAGATGAATAAGTATGTTTAATGCTCAGATTATAGCTTAAGTACTTAAGAAATTATTAAAAATTTAATCACTTAACTTTTTTCCTAAATGTTTTATATGTATAGCAAAATCTTGATTTGGTTGCCCTTATAGCTAGCAACTTAAAATATGCATTTTTTTAAAAAATAAAAAAGTTTGTTGAAGTTCATCAAATTTACTGTTGTATTTATGTACTATTTTAAAATTTATATTTGACACTTTGGCTTAAAACAGTCATTTATTTTTATTTCTTTACCATAAATACTATGTAATATCATATAAATTGTTTTTGACTTCCTTTTAGTACAATTTTTCTAAATATCAATAATTCAATTTATAGTTTATAATATTTTTATTTTTTTGCTCTCATCTAAGTTATTGAAGAGAATAAATTGCAAAGTAGTACAAGCATGTCCTAAATCCAAGTTATTAGTAACAACTACCACATATATCTGGAACCGATAAACGTAGCTGAGATAATTTTATATAATAATTAAATATTTTTAATCGTTCAAAGAATCGCAGCCGTTTAAATCTCTCGTATCTGATGAATCAGATACAAAAGAGCGACCTCAATCCACCGGCCCGAGACACCCCCTCTGTGGAGCCCATGAGGCGGGCCCGGCCTGCACCCCGAATCCGGTCACCCTCGATCCTTTTCCTGTTCCTCGCGCCTTTCGACCGCGCCGCGTGGACGAAAAAACAGGGCGCCACTGTGCGGCGGGTGACCAGACCCTGGGTCCATCCAACACGGGTTTTTTTCATGGGTATCCCCGTCGATATCAAATTTTGTATAAATAATTTTCTAAAAATGATATTTCATATATATTTTTATAAACATTTATTTTATCATTTTATTTTTTTTATTTATATATATATATATACATGCTATTTAATATCATTAAAAAGTAACGATTTTAAATTAAAAGAACTAAAATATTCTTAATAAATAGATATGTAAAAAAATATTTATAAAACGATCATGATTGAAAAAATAATAATTTTAAAATTTTATTTTATTTTTAATTAAAATAAATATAATTTTTATTAACCGTGTTAGAACAATGGTTATATTAAAGATATTTGTGTAAAAATAATATTTTTATAAGGTACATAAATAAATATCAGTTAAGAGGGTATTGACACAAATTTGAATTTGTAGAGGGGTATTAATGCAAAACAATCCAATATTAAATAATACCCCGCGGCTCCGACTTTAGCAAAGAAAAAGAAGGCGGTTCGCCGGTTCTTTTTCTCCGTTGGCTAAAACCCCCCACCCTTCTCTCCTATTTAACTCTCTCTGACGCACTGAAGGCCGACGGTGAACGGTGCTGGCGAATTAGGGTTAGGGTTTGATCGGGGATTGGGAGAGATGGTGGTGGACAAGGGGAAGAAGGCCAAGTTCGCGGAGCGAGCGGAGGAGGACTCCGATCACATCGACGGCGAGCTTGTGCTTTCGATAGAGAAGCTCCAGGAGATTCAGGACGAGCTGGAGAGGGTAATGGCCTCCGTTTTCTTCGAATGCTTTTCACCTTTTTGTATTTTCTTGTTTGTGCTTTTTTTCCTTTTTTGAAGGGAGAATTTGGAAGGAACTCGAGCCCCTGTTTCGAATTTTTGACGTATCAATTGTAGATATATTGTTTACTTGTAAGAGAATTACTACCGAGATCTTATAATTTATTTTTCTCTCCGCTTCAGTTTGATGGTTGGACGGTTAAAAACTGATGATTCTTGGTAAGGAAATCTTGATTTTTTAATTAAAATTTGCTTTTTTGGATGCGTCAGTACGATGAATTTATTTCTTTGCCAAGAGAATTTTGCTTAATTTCGGTTTGTGAGGGTATGCAGTATTTTAGTTGTGGCAATACGCGATGGTCTGTGTATTTTTAACAATTTAAATTATCCATGAAAGGTTTTCAGACGGCCATGAAATTGGATAATTTTGAGAATAAAATCACTTTATAATTAGTGCCCTCTTGTTGCTGAAGTAAGATTTCTAATTTATAATTTC
The DNA here is from genome assembly GCA_025769935.1 of Phoenix roebelenii. NCBI lineage: Eukaryota > Viridiplantae > Streptophyta > Magnoliopsida > Arecales > Arecaceae > Phoenix > Phoenix roebelenii. The sequence continues at coordinate 158,485 of JAOXJJ010000771.1, forward strand.
TTTTGTATGTTCTTGCACGAAAAAAAGAGTTCATTAAATTTGTAGTTTTGATATCTAAAAGTTGCCGACTTTATTCAGAAAGGAAAAACAATCATCGGGTAATGTTCTTGGGTATGTACTGCTGCTCTTATATGACCACCATCCATTTTATGATTTTTGTTTATATTCTTGTTGGTCTTGAATATATGCACTTAATGTTTATGGTGAGAGCCAAATGCCAGCCAATTTAGCATTGACTCTTCACATATGAGGGAACACAGAGGCCCAAGTACCTTAATAAGTGCATCTTCTTCCCTCCCTTTCTGCTTTTCTAACTTGTTGCGTTTTACAGGTCAATGAGGAAGCAAGTGATAAAGTTTTGGAGGTGGAACAGAAATATAATGAAATACGCGGACCTATTTACAGGAAGCGGAATGACATCATCAAGTATATTCCAGACTTCTGGTTGACTGCAGTATGTTTTCCATCTGCGGTTATGTTTCAATTGCTATTGGTAATTGAACAAATTGTCATTCAAATAGTTTTTACTCAACTTTGCAGTTTCTGAGCCATCCAGCACTTAGTAATCTTCTGAGTGAAGAAGACCAAAAGGTCTGCTTCCATTACTGAAATATTTGCAAATTTTAGTTCAAATTTTGATCATATCATCCTTAGAATTTGTTTATGGCTTATGCTATCGCCCATGGAATTCATACTGAAACTAGATGTTGATCCACATTTATCTATAACTTTATTCTTGGACATGCAGATTTTTAAGTACCTGGAATCATTAGACGTGGAAGATTTTAAAGATTTGAAGTCAGGCTACTCCATAACTTTTGTGAGTGTTCTTTTTATTTGTCTGCTCGTGCTTTAGCTGATATTAACTCCCCTTCTGTGATCTAATATATTCAGTAACTTGCTTTGTTTGTCTGATATGGTTTTTGTGATGTTCAGAACTTCTCCCCCAACCCTTATTTTGAAGATAGAAGCCTTAAAAAGACATATTCCTTCTTTGATGAAGGAACAACTAACATAACTAGTACAACAATCAAGTGGAAGGAGGGGATGGTAAGGGCAATCTCTTCAAGAACACTATGGTTTATATTCTGACTTATAACCTGATGTGAATGTCACAACTAATCTTTCTTCACTACTATATTTGAAGAATACCGCAAATGGTGTGGCTCATGAGAAGAATGGAAATAAACGGCCCTTTCCTGAGGAGAGGTTGGTTTTAATACCCCCTACCTTGTTTCTATCTTAATGCAAAGCGATATTACTGAGCTTACCATTTTTTTGTTGCAATCTTCAATGATATTTATCAATGTAGCTTAATTGCTATAAATTTTACTGCATCGATATGGTGAAATATTCTTGGTATATCTGAAGTTTTGGGTTACCTTGTTTATATCTATGCTTTCGACTTTTGGCTACCAATAGTATTATACATGCTTATGACCCATGTTATTTTGTCTTCCATGGAATCATTGGATGCAAGGCTATTTTTTCATGGCAGACATCTATAAATTATATTGTTCTTCCATGAATTGTCACACATGGGGTTAGTGTAGCTCTGTATTTCTTTGCTTAGAGCTGCATGATGGGACAATTTAAACTGAAGAATTTGAAAATATGCGATAATGTATTCTTGACGTCGAAAAATTCATGTTGTTATTGTACATTATCTACTTTGGGACATTTATGAACCTAATCCACAAGTTCTGTGGTATGTCTGATGGAGGGTTTCTGAATCTAGTCATGTGAAACTTTGGAACTTGTAGGCAGGAATCAATGCATGCTGTACTTGTTACAAGGGTGTCTCATAGGCATAAAGAAAGTTAACATGGCCCATTTGCTGGCTTTGCCAGTGAAATTCGTGCATCATGCAAATTTCATTAACATTGGGGCAAGGCAGATTTCTGCTCATTTGTTAGGTTGATTGCCAAGGAAAGTAGCAATGGATGCAGTCTAGGCCCATTCATTGATTAATATTTGGCTGGCAACCTTTTGTATGTGGGAGATGGAACGTAGCATTCTAATGTGTTATGAGGGATGCTAATAATTTGGGACATGCTGCTAATTAGGGGCATGTGGTTAGTAATTTTGGAACCTTTTGTTTTGTATAAGTGTCTTTGCATTCTCAATTCTCAATTTCACTAATCACCACCTATTGGTGGTTAAGCAATGGCGGATCTAGGAATGATCCCCGCATCCTTTTTTGCGCGGCGAAGAAAAGGTAAATGGAAATATCTTGTAAAGACAATGGCCTCCGTTGTAAAAGGTATATATTAAACAAAGGATGGAACTTATAAAAAGAACCAAAGATTTTTAAATCAACTTTAAAGAAAATGAATGGATATGAAAGGTTTAAATTTAATAGACTTATGTGAAAAGCCAAACTCCTCATTCATGACGCACGTGACACAAACAAACCAATAGAAGAGAGAGTGATAAAAAAACAAGGACATGGATTTCTTTCAAGAATGAGAGCCCACTGGAGGTGCCACCCATTAGGGAAGGGTAATGAAATTCTTAGAAAGAAAGAAGGGCAAAGAAGTAGAGTTGCTTGTGATTATGAGAAAATGCTAATCATTAACAAAGTTTAGTTGAAAAGGTCTAGGCCTTGTAATGCTGGACTCTGGGATGGAGACACATTCCCCATAGTTTGCTCTATAACCGTAGATATGTAAGATGTAACTTCTGATAATTTTGGTCTTTTATAGAGGGAAGTTTTATTGAGACAGTTGCTAAAAGAGCTTTCATACCTCTAGTTGATCAAATCCTTGAAAGAATGACATCACTTCTTTTGAAAAGGTTGTGTGCTGGACTTCCTTACTTGATCAAGAGCAGTTCTTGGCAGAGATTTGTTTGATAGAATATAAACATATGCACTGATTTTAAAAGGAAGGGATAAGGAGTGTGGATAGGAGTGCCAATGTGACATGTTGTACCAGGTTGGGCTGAGGCCCAACTTTGGCCTAATTTTGAAAATTAAAGCCCAAGCTTGTCCCAAAAATCCTAGACCCAAGCTCCACCTGACTGTGAGTGATTTTTTTTTGGTTGGTTCAGCCTTAAATTCAGGCCCACAAGTTTAGGGCTAGTTAGCTTTAGGTAGGGGTGAAATGGATCAAATATTATCATAATCCATTTCTATATCTGAATCCATCTAGATATGAGTGCAAATTATATCCAACTACTATCTGTATTTGTATTTGTTTCCATTTTAGAAAAACAGATATATGGATACACCCGTTCCATCTCTCAATATTCAATTTTGTTTGTAATTCCATTTAGTTTAATATAGCTCTCGTAAACTCCAAAGCAAAATAAGTGACAACATAAACATATCTTTAATTTAATCTTTGGTCCATATAGTGACATCTTTGATTTCCTACATTGCATCCTTAAATATCAGCTTAATAATCAGTTTTTTAAATCCAAAGTATGTAACGTAGCATAATTGTTGGGATCCACTAAATAAGTCAGATGATTAAGTTGGTCCGATTATGTCTTTGTTGTTTTCTTGTATGACCGTTTGTTTGTTGTAGGAAAATTAATAAAAGGAGGTTAGGAAGCTTATGTACTTCAAATTGAAAAAATAATGTGGATAAAAATCTTATCCATAACATTTAACTATCCAACTTATAACTTTATTAGTGCTGTATTTGTCGATATCCAATTCGTACTAAAGCCATTTAAAACAAAATATGGATGCAAATCTGGCATCTTGTTGGAATCCATATCCATTTAAAACAAAATATGGTATCGGTTGTGAAGTTTATTTATTGCATGCTTACAGTGTTCTTATTTTCTTGTAATGCTTCCTTCCATGTGGTAGATTGGAAACCCTCAACATGTCACAATTGTTGACATATAAAAAAGAAAATCAAACATTACCTTAGTAGTTTGATAGTTTAATACTTTAATTCTTGGATTTATTTTTCCTCTTTCTGTAACTTCTTGAAGGAATTTCATTTTAGTTATATTGAGAAAGTATCTTTGGATTACTTATCTTAAATTGAAATAGCACTAATTTGACTCCCAAGCCACATCATTTGATTCTTTTAATAGAAATACTGATCAAAACTGACCATAAATTCTGTGAACAACACAATGTGGTAATCTAAGACCTATTATTTCCCGATGTACTTCCTGTTTTCTATCGTAGAGTTGCTATATATAAAAGTCTTGAATCTTGACAAGTTGGACAGCCAAAAAGTTATGGCTTTTATCTAGAATTTATGTTCAAATGATACATACAAGTGGTCTCATGGCAAGATCAACTCGGTCAAGTTATTTAATATGACTAACAATGTATATTATGTGTATTTGTTTATACTAGTAATTTGTGTTGCTCCTATCATTATTAGAAGATAGTTAAAGGTGCCTATGAATTTGTTTTGTAGACAAACTCAATAAATTCATCATTTTTTAGGTTCAATGATGTGAGTGGGGGTGTCATTGTAGATTCCAGTATTTAGTCATTAGATCCATTTCCTGGATCTTTAGTGGTGGAAATTAGATAAAGTAATCTCAGGTCTGAAGGGCTCCACTTAGTCATGATGTGGCAATTTAGATTATAATTACCATGGGACTTTTTCTTTTGCTTCTACAGTTGTGGGGTAGGACAGCAGAGCCCCATCTCATTTAGGTGTATGTATGCCTCATTTGAATCCTTTTTTCAATTTTTATTTGATTAATGTTTGCCATTAAAAGGACCTATTTATTCTGTGAGGTTAGAGAGAAGTTTAGGGAATAAAAAAAAGTTTTACTTTTGAAACCTTGTCTGCCTCATTTTTCGTTTCACCTTGCATAACTTCTTCATCCACTTCTTTCTCCTCTCCTTGTTTCCTCAATATTGAAAAAGCTTGGATGCAACTTATATTCCAATATTAACTTTAGATCTGGTCTGAAATTAAATCAGCCCTAAAAATGCTAAAACGGTTGGCTCTAATTTAGAAAGGGGCTGTATAATACTACCTGAGAATCTTATTCGGTAATTCTGTTTTAATTGGGGTCATTGGTACTGGGCATTCAGTCCAGTTTGTGGTGCTGTTTCCCACCCTAAATTATGAACTTTTTCTTCATAATTTTGGTCCAGTATTTTGCCTCTAGGAAAGAACTCTCTTTTAAGGGCCCTTCTATGTTGTGGCATAATATTGACGTCCTAGACCCTGATGCTAGTGAAGAGCCATGAAATTATAAAGATGGTTTGAATCATGCATCCAGCGGTCGAACAATTCTTTGGAATAGTTGAATTATCGGTGAGGAGCATGAGAGTATTGAATTTTTGTGCACCATACTTGTGTTTGATACTACTAACATTTTTTTATGAGTAGCATTTTTTGTGCAAAGATACTATCGATGGTGTGGAGTATAGACTTTGAAAAATAAGGAAGATAGTTGACATAATATTTGAACAACTTGCAATGTCTTGTTGCACATCAGAACTTACACACACACAACAATTGGCCTGTGGAATTTAACTATTCATACAAAAATTGATCTTGTGAGTCATTAATTTAACATATTAATGCAATTTATGCGCTTGTATCTTATTTCTTTTATCTAATGATGCAGTTTCTTTAGCTGGTTTGGTGAAACTCAGCAGAAAAGTATCTCAGAAGGTTTTTCTGATGAGGCAAGTTTTCTAAAGATGTAATCAGGCAGATCATTACTTTCTTGTTTCTGCTTCACTTAAAACAATTTTTTATAGTTCATGATTGAGGTATGATGTGATACTTAATGATAACTAAATATGGGTCTACCATAGTATGATGTGCTGTCCTTCATCTTGCTGATCTTTGTTGTTAATGTAGATCGAATCAAGCCAGCTTTACCTGTTTTCTCTTTTATCTAGTTTCTTGTAGGATATTTCATCAGATTTTTTTTTAATCCAGTGTGAAAGTTATCTTGTAGCTCATAAATGTGCAGGTGGCTGAGATAATCAAGGAAGATTTGTGGCCCAATCCTTTGAAGTACTTCAACAATGTGAGTTGTTACTTATGTTTGCTTCTTTTGGTACCTAGGATTTATTTTTGTATCGGTAAGTTCATAGTGTATTGTATAAGGTAGACTAGAATCCAATCAACCAGATTTGAAGTTAGATCTGGTCAATCTTGAGCAAACAATGGGTGGCCAAAATCGATGATCCGAACTATTGGATGTGATCTGCTATCTTTAAATTTCTTATAGACCAAATTTTATGTGATTTGGAGAGCCTTGGCTTATGTATCGAGTGGTCAAAAATGAACAATTTAAATAACATTATACAATGCTCCTTTTGGCCGCTCGATATATAGGCTAGGAATCTCCAATCACATGAAATTTGGTTTACAAGAACTTTAGAGGTAGCAGATCATATCCAATTTTGTGAATCATCAATGTCGAAATGCTATCATCCATCAAAATTGACCAGATCTATATATATGTATGGTCGACTGTCGGATTCTAGTGTATCTCTGTATATAAGTATATATGTAATACACACACATAAACTTTACGTTAACTCCTTGCAAAAGAGGAGTTTAACAATTTTTAAGTTAATGATAGACCATCAAAATTGAAGATCCAAATCATTGAACTTGATCTATACTACAAAAAATGCCTAAAAACCAAATTCATATATTTTGGTGGTTTCTAACCTACGCATCAAATCGCTACAAAATAATTGGTGGCAATTACATGTGTGATAAAATATATGATAGGGCATATAAATTGGAAATCCAGTTTATGCAGCATGATCTACATATTTTAAAATATGGGTAGATTTGAGTTCACTAGGTTTTGATGATTAGATCATAGTAAAACAACATCTTGTTATCAAAACCATCATTTTGACACCTACATGATGATTAGGTTAGAGACCAAGAAAACACATAAACTTTGGTTTCTAGGCATTTTTATAGTATAGATCATGTTCGATTATTTTGATCTTGTATTTCGATATTCTATCATTGACCTTTTTCAGGGAGTTAATATAAAGTTTGTAGTCCAACTTTCTCTCTATGTACATATATGTATGTATGTAGGTATGTAGGTATGTATACTTAGTGCATGTATACAAATCCGTGGTAGGACACCTTGTGGGATGCTAGGATGGGGTACCATCCCAAGTGTTGGGATGGGATTGTCCACTCTCATCCCAATTGGCACGTCTTGCGACATCTCATGGCCCAAGTATCGAGATGGGGTGGGATGATTGTTCCATGGGAAAACCAGGATGGCCCCATCCCACAAGATTTAAAACCTTATATGTGCATATGTGTGAGTGCCAATAATTTCTGTCCAAGAGTGATCTGGACCCTTGAATCTAATTGGACGAATCCCATCCATCTAAACTATCTTGTAAAGACTTCTACTTTTCTATTTGGCACTTTAGCATTCTATGCTTGCTCAAAATACCAATAAAATATTGCCCAAGTTCTCGAGTTTCCATCTAATTCCAAATCCTCCCCTCATCCAAATTTGGTTGGTCTCAAATTTCCAAAGCATCCTGGCTTTAAGCTTTTAGCCTGGTGGACTTCAGCTTCTAGACCAATGGATTTTGGCCTCTGCAAAGAAAGAGGTCAAGTAGAAGAAAACTAATAGGTGGCTTCTGTGACCAGCCTTCATCCTTCTTTACTTGGCCTTCCATCTTTACCTCTCATTCATCTCTTCGTAAGAATCTAAAGGCAAGCTATTGTTTCTGCTTCTTCTTTTTCCTTTTGGTTTATTTGCGGTTCGTCTTAATGTTTTCCTTTTAAATGGAGAGCACACACGATATTTTAAATATATGCTAGAAAATATTTATATTTTAAAAATAATATGTCATTTATTATGTTATTTTTTAATCCATGAATCTCGTTAATTATAGAACATTAGTATTAATTTAAAAGAGTTCTGGATAAGTGAGTATCCTAATTAAAGAAAGAAAATTGGAAAAGTATTATTTCAGTAGAATTCTAGAGAGCAGCACCTTTTTCTGTTTTTTTTTGTGGGTGGGGGGGGGTGGTGTTGGTGATGTGTGTGGGAAAGAGAAGAGAGCGAATGATATTTTTTTGGGATGGGTTGGGAGGTGAGTGTTTTGTGAGATGTAGCTTCAAGCCCTGAGGCTGGCTGACTCCTTTTGTGTTATATTGTATTAGATTCTAGAGAAGTCAATTCCAATTATGAGATTCTAATGATTGGTGAGGAATACGCTAATTAATCTTGAAAAACTAAACTTGATGTGAATTAGTAAACTAATATGAATCCTCCAATTTAGAAAGATTTTTATAGTAAATACTAAACTTTCTTATTTAGTGTTTGTACCAAATATATCGAGATAGGTATCTACACGATATATGAAAGCGCCAATAATTTTTGTCCAAGAGCAATCTGTACCTTTGAATGTAATAAAACAAATCCATTGACTTTTGTAAAAACTTAAAATGAAAATAATTTTTATGGCCTCATTGTATCTGGATAGAATTCCTCATCCATCCCTTCCTCTCTGGTTAACGACATAGCTTTCGTTTTTTTATAGAAAATTCTTAACGGACATAGTTGGGATTCTAATATTGCTCCATTATATCTTGCTTCTCTAGATCTATCTTCTGTCCAGGCTTCCCATCTTCTGTATAGCATCAATATCATTTTTTTCTGGAAGCTATCATGATCATTACATTTTCCGAGTTAATCCTAATGTGAATCCCAAAAGTGTTTCCACCTAAGCTTTTTGGTGGGAGGTTTCCAAAGAGCTTGGATCCTCTTCAATCTGGAATCTGGATCCTCACTCGGTGTTTTTTTTTTTTAAAAAAAAAAAGAAAAAAACTTGCACAGCTGGATTCAACAACCGCATGCCTACTATTATACCTCATATAATTCTGGAATTATTGATTTAAAGGATCATACAAGAAGTTAGTTGTTGTCTAGAGATGGAATTGATTAATCTTAGCCATCCATCATTGAATGGCTGAAAATTATTAAGAAATTTGGAATTATTTTCTCTTTAGAATTCAAATGATGTTTGCATTAGAAAAATGAATGGAATTATCGACTTATTGATGTTTTTGGGCTCTTTATTTTGTCTTCCCCCACTCCTTTCTTTTTTCCATCTCTGTTCTCTTCTCCTCCTTCCTTAGAGGGAAGCCTCTCTCTCTCTCTCTCTGTCTTTCAGGTAACTTAGAGGGAGGCTTCTCAACTGTGAGTTTGGCATAAAATCCATTAAATTCAAGACCTTCCAATTGGACGCATTATCTCCACCTCTTGAGTTTGAACTGAACCTGGGGGGGATTTTTTGTAGGGACCTGTATATTTAGGCAAGTAATGCTAAATTAAAAAACTCCAACCAGAGCCAAGTAAAAGGAAAATTTAACAAACAATCCTTGCAAACATCTTAAGAAAGAAGGTTAGCGTTCTAATACTTGGAGCTTAGAAACCATTTGGAGCTATGGAACCTGATAGTTAAACTACTTAGAGCTTGATTTCTCTCTCTTTATTTTAGTGAAAATAAATTTCGGGTCCAATGTGCATTTGCACATGTGAATTTCATGGGAGGGAGTGAGAGAGTTACCCCCAGATTTAATATGCTGTTATACCTTGCTGGTGCAGGAGGCTGACGAGGAGGATTTTGATGGAGACGAAGATGATGAAGAGGTAGTTATGTTTCTTGTCTCTGTGTAATTGCTACTTCTTGTTTAATGTGCTTATTCTCTTAGTCAATGGAACAGCCTTTGCTAGATTCTAGCTTCTCATGGTTTTGTAACTCTGTCAACTGGTAAATAAATTTTGGGCACCTTAAATCTTTGTGAATAAGTTTAGACATGTGCAGACTCCAGATGAGTCTTGACACTTGATGGACTATTAGTCACCTTGCATAGTAATCTTACTAAGGAATAGCTTATTCACCTTAAAATTAAACTTGAAAAAGGTAGATAAATGATAAGATGCAGCAGAATCTGTTAAATATTGTGTATAGTTGTTTTCTGTTCTCCTGTGTGAACCATTAATTATGCCTTTATATTCTGAAGCAAAAGTAATACATTAAAAAGAACTGATCTTTCCTATGCTGTAACAAACAAAAGTATAAATTCAGTTCAATCAAGCTAAACGCCAAATCTTATTATGTGGAATTCCCACCATTTTCTGTGATACACGTTTTTCTACTTTGTATTGCAGTATTGACTGACTTAACCTCAATAATCTACAAAAATTAAAGACTTCTTATGGATTTTTCGCCATTTTTTATTTTAAATGTTACACCTAATCTCAATCAGCTAAGGAAAAAAGAGAGGGGAAAGCAAAGTCAAACAACCATGACTGGGACTCTCCTTCAAGTCCATATCTATGATACATTAGATACTACCCTCCATGATCTTCTTTCCATAGGTCAGTAAAAAAATATTATCTCACAGCAATGTTGCAACTGCATCTCTACCGTGAACATGCTCCCAACATCAACAGAATCTAGAATCTAGTTATCTCCAACATCTGGTGAAATAACTTAACAGGCACCCATCACCCTTTAGCAATACAATTGTAGTAGTTGCTAGTCCCTAAAAACGTCCAAACTCTTTGATAATGTAATCTGAAGTCATTATTTATTTGGTCCTTCAGTATTCTATGAAGGTCAAAAGAAGCTGAATTCAGCAACTCATAAAGAGTTCAATATTAGCAAATTAGTTGTCCAAACCCGCAGTTTGTTGATTAACGTTTATCTGACACAAACGTTCATGTCCATGAAATGGGGACAGATCTCAAGTACTACTATGTATTTGAAGTTCCCCCTCCTTTTCAGAACTTCCTATGAATTCTTGTAGGAGATGGTCTGATATTGGGAGACACCATGAGACTGGTATTTTAGTCATCTTGTGTTGTATGTATCTTGTATTGCTTCCCCATTTACCATCAAGGGTGTTGAATTGTGATTCATCTTCTTATCATGAGGTAAACTTTATCTTTACTGAACTACTTGAAGTCCCTAAGCTGACTGGCTGTATAAGCGGACATCAGAATGAAGTGACTACTTAACTGGGACTGTAATGATATCATGAACTACTTACTATTGTTCGAGCAGACAAATGAAGCTTTATGTGCTGTTGTCAAAGCAGAATAACGGAGTCTTCGACATTGCAGGAAACCCAAATTATTCCCCTTGTCATTCCTCTCTTTGCATGCCCTAGTATATTAGCAATTAATGTGCAGTCAAGGAACTGCTAACATCTAGAATGTGATGGCCACAGGACTGTATTTGACTGGGTTCTTGATCTATCTGTCTGTAGGGCACTGACTTTGAAGATGAGGATGATGATCAAGCTGATGAAGATGACAGCTAAATTTATAATTCATTGTTGTCTTGTATTTTTGGCTTCTTAGCATGTTTCTCTGGCTCAAGTGAAGTAGCATTTCAGTAGGGATAGAATGTCATGAAAAGGATGTTAGCTGTCGCTCTCTTGGCTTCTATTTTGCAGACCTTAACTGAAGAGGTCTTTGCTTGCTTATGCTAAACTTGTAGATTATGATAGTAGGCTTCTTGGTTGTTCTAACCTTGCATGTACTGTGTTCTAATTTCTTCTGTAGAGCTTTTTGGTTGTTTCCTGGGCATACCAGTTAATTTTTTTTCCCCAGATTGTGATGACTAAATTTACCTCCTTTGTAAGAGGAACACCCTGGTGATCTACGTGGCATTTCGATCCAAATGGGGCGAAGAAGTTAAGCTGCTGCTTTTTAATTTGGCTTGTTAGAGCACTTCCTTTTACGTAACCTGTTTGTATTTCACCTACTTACCATATTGAATCATGCTGCTGCCGGTACACTTCCGTCTCTATTCCAATGTTCATGCAATATTTATGGTACGTTGAGAGCCCCTGTCGAGGATATCCCGTGGGAGCAAGCGAAGAACCTGTTTCTCCTCGGATATCTACAGAGTTCTCAAGGTTCATGGCCTGTTGCTGAATCCCTGTAAGCTTGACACCAGAGCTGTCGCACCGAGTCATACTTCACCATGGAAGGGGTCCCTACTGTAATCAGGTCGTTAGGAGACTCATAGAAGAGAGATTCAATGACGCCCTTTTGGATCTCATTTGCATGAGCAGGCGAGCTATGGTTTTGCATTAATTTTCTACAGTAACGCATGGTTTGTTTAAGAAACGTGTAAAGCGTACTTTTAGTAAAGATTTCATTATCTGCACGAGCTGAAGTGCATGTTACGTACCTAACGTGGATGAAGCAAGAGTGAACCCAGTTTCAGGGTGGCTCTGACACGTTGCAAGAAATAATCAAAAGATTATGAAGGTAATTCGTTGAACAAAAATTTTAGCACCCTACCTGACCCCCCACTGTGCAGGTATTTTGGCAGTTATCTTCTACCAAAAAACAGAAGGAAGCTTAAAATTGAGAAACAAATACATGGTAGGAGGCATCATCTTCAATCTCTCATATTATATTGTGTAATTGTTAAACTCAAAACTTAACTTCAGTAATTTTTCGAGAACTATGATGGACAGGCCCTGCCTATTCGGTGAAGCATAAACCTGAAGTCTCTCGGATCAACAAAGGCGACTTTACCAACTCAACTGGCACGCTCAACTAATTTCAATAATTATTTTAGGTTTATTAACGATATCCATGGCAAAATTAAGAAAAAGACAATGGAACCAAGGTGTTCAAAATTGCTCATTATGAAACTGTTAAAGCTTTGACTTTACAAGTACTTAAAAGCCAGACAAAACCACGGAGAAGTCTAAGGTGCCTCAAGGTGAACGGCAAGAACTAGTGGTGGCAAAACCAAAATATTATGCAATATAAACCTTTAAGAGGAACATAAGACAAGAGAGAGAATTTTACATGGTCCTCTGCAAGCTGTACACAAACATATATGCCGTGTTTGGGAACGTTCACTCAATTCATGCAGTTTTCCGCAGCAAATTTGATGGGAACGGTCATCTTGTTGAAAGATAAAATAAATAAACATGGATACCCCATAATAAAAATACACCAAGCAGTTTTGCATCATTAATGATGGACAAGAAGCAGACTCTGGCATCATGGCATAAACCACTTTATCATTTCTTGACGGCTCCGCTAACCAGCAATCCACAAGAATCCTTATATCAACTATTATTCTCCAGCTCATCTTGACATCTCAAGTCAAGATTGTTCAACTCCACCATTACTAACCAGCTGTTAGCATAATTGAAAACATTGTCAACAGGAAAGAAATTGATGTTTTCAGACAGAACTAGAAATATAATATTTAAGTGACGCACATTTCGAAGTGGCATGCAGTAAAAAAGTACTACTAATCAAGATGCATACAAGCACGCATCTGTTAGCAAACTTCCAATGGCAATGGCATTACTTCTTCCATCTGGCAGTATAATAAAACTTTGTGCAAAGTAAGGCTTCTTTTGAGCAAAGCAGTGGAGAGTGGAGTACAAACAATCCCACAAAAATGCAATTATCTTATTTTCCCTGAGGCACATGAATCAGGGATTCTTCCTTAGAACAACAAAATACCAGGACAAAGTATCATGAACAATATGATTCTAAGAAAGAAGGATCCAGTTCACCTTCCTTGTTAACCTTCAAGACAATCTTGTGAATTAATTCTGAGTCATTAGCATGGGATGGTTGATAATTTATACAAGTAGAAAGTATTGCAATAAGTGACCACAACAAAGAAACATAACATCTAAAAATCATATTCCAACAATAAGCTGTACAAACTCGAAGACATGATGTTGAACCAGACCTAGCAACATGATATGTAAAAAGCAGAGAAAGGATCAACAAATTCCAGCACCAACGGAAGTAAGAGTTCTTATTTTCATGTGTTAAAGTGAGAGTAACAGTAATATTAAAGAGTTAAAAATGGGTTATCTCCTTTGCCAAACCTAAAGAATGCCAGCATTTAGAGAGGGTCAAATATAAAATCATAGGTCATAAGATGATGTACATGGTTTATGATCTCCTTAAGTTTTGATGAAGGTTCAGTAGAAACATATGAAGCAAGCCCCACAAAATTTGTTGAAACCAAATATATCTGAATGAACTCACCCATTTAAAAGTACCAAAATAGGTTATGAAGAGAATTTGTAATATAATCCTATTTGGGAGAAGCCAAACAAAGCAAAGTTATCTGCCATTCACTTGGGAGCAATTTTGTGTCATAAAGATCTTATAGATCCATCAGTACTTGAAACTTCCAAAGCTAATCAGCTCATTACAATACAAACATATACAAGGGAACTGCATAGCCTTCAATGACTTCTAAAAAGTAATAGAAGGAGTATTTTCTGGGCAATATGGGATCAACTAGCAATAATGACTTCCACAAAAGATTGTAATTTATCCTAGCATCCACGTTGCATATAACAAATTCTTGTTATACAAAGGAACTTTCACAATCATTTTCTACTTTTTTTTTAGATTTTTTATTTTCTATAACAAGAACATTCCAATCGAAAGAACAAAAATGAACTTTGATATAGGATTCACTGCATTCAAAAGTTTGAGTTGTAAATACCAGAGAACCAATCAATTCATATGCTTCCATTACTTTTGGATCTTCCTCATCTTCATAACCGACTTGCAGTATCCTAGGGCCATTAACGGACCACAGAGCTCTTCGTCCAGCTTCCTGAAAGAAATTATAAACAAACCAGATCTTTTTTAACTGAGTCATCCAAGATGAGACACGAATGAAGTAAACGATTTTGAAGAATGAAGCATAGCTCTGTTAAGCCTTGTCTGAAGTCTCATCCTACCGGACTTCTTCATTTAAGCAAATTTCTTAGACTAGCAATCATATAAAATTTCAACTATCATTTATTAGTTCGCATATCTACCAGTGCTTTCTAAACAAGACAACTCTTGGTGTCCATTCACATGTGAAATGGCAAATGTGACTATGTTCAAGTAGGACTGCTTCATTAAGCCATGATAAAAATCAGACAAAACTAAGTAATCGTTCTAACAAAGTGGAAAGCAAGAAGGTCCACTTCAGAAGTTTGATAAAATTTCATGAAAATTGGCAGAGATGTGCAGACTAATCAAAAATCAGATCTTCTAAAGCAGGCATGGAGATTACCCATAAACAAGTAGCATATTATGATTATTTTTTTTTAGCATAAATTATATATCCATCAAGATTAGTGACCTGACCTGCAAGGAAATCAAGTAAATAGCTTCCAATGCTTGTTTACGGATTTCTGGATCATCAACTTGTTCCCGCACATGAGAAAGTGCATTACCAAGCTCCAGAGGCATTTTTGACCTATCTTCATCACTATAAACCTGTTAATTCACAGAACAAGACATAATATGAACTGCAATCAATATCACGTGATCTAAAATTTCAAATAACCCAGACTATAAAGAAGTTAACCATAAGCGTAGCTATTTATATGAAAAATCAAATTTAATTTAAGAAAAAACCACCAAAAGAGCAACGAGATCAGGAACCAACAACATCATCAAAATAAAGGAACAGGTACAAGTGAACCCAGAAAAAAATCACATAGAAGCAAACCTAAGACCACAAAGAGTGTTTGTTTCATTGAAAACACAATAATTTCCGAGGACTTCCCTAACTTCCAATAAAACTGGAAGAACCACTATGGAGTTTGTAAAGGCAGTTAGAGAACTTGGAAAGCTAAAGCATCTTCTTAAGGAAGGATTTTTGATAAATTATATCCTTTTGACTTTTGAGTTTTAACACAAGTGCATAAAAATAGGAGTGGGGTTGATAATACCAGCGTTGAGCAGTAGTTCTATGGCTCATTAAAAACATGAATGAGATTCAAAGGAACTTTGAAACTTCACCAGTATTCTACCAACATGAGATTCCAAGTTGACTAGAAACTGAAATTCATAAACGATTTACACTAGCCTATGTCTATTTCTGACACAGCAATAGGTAAGAAGTACATCTCATTGCCACCTTACATATTAAATTAGGTTTCAGGAAGCAATGGCTGGTTATTTATAGCTTTTCTAGTAATGGCTGGTTATTTATAAGGATGTCTGAAGCCGAGAGAAAGGTTTCTTAGTATTTCACCTAGTTACCTTTTCTAACTACTGATTGAAGATATTTTCCAACTCCAGAAATCCTTTCAAGACAACTATAGGCAACTAGAAAAAGTGAACAAACTTCATGTTTTTCCCTCATAAAACAAGAAATCTCTCACAAGAAAATCCATAAAGAATCTAAGTTGACAAATATTTACCTTATTTCCAGCTACAGGCAGAAGCAGAGCAGGCCATAGAAACTCTGATATCAAAAGCAGATTCTGTAATTGACTATCAGCTTCAAAACAACAATTTCTGATGGTTCCAGATACCTGCAGGATATTATACACAGTATGAGAATCAAGTGGGAAAAAAGAAAGAAAACAATCATTTAAACAATATTTAAGATGTTAAAATGACTAGAGAAAAGAATGCATCAGTTGAAAATCAATAGCCTTGAACTGATGCAGCATCATGAGAGGCATTTACAACAATGGCAAAATATGCTGAAACTGCATGTTGGTAGAATAACTATTGTAATTGGAGGACTAGAAGAAGTTCCCATGTTTTAGAACTATTTCAGCATTTTATAAATCAAATTTAGTGGTGTGATAAAGGACCAAGATACTGGCATGTACTGCTTAGTACATATCACACTGGCCCAGAACTGGTATACAGCACCCCTTGGGGCAGTTCTACCCTAGTTCCATGGTACATAATGTGTCATTCTTCTTCTTGGGTGCTCATTTCTGGTGCCGGCTTGTGCCAACCCAGTACTGCAGTACATACATACTGACCAGAGATCGCTATAAGTCCATACCTCGATGTTTAAATCCTTGGGTGTGACCTTACTGAACATGAACAAGGAAACTGGCTCAAGAGGATTACATGAAATTTGGGTTCATCAATGAAAATATCATACGCAACAGTGGGAAATGGAAATAATTCCGTCAACATTCCAAGCATATTGATCACATAGAAACTAAAGAAGTCAAACAATTTCCCAAGAAAAAAGGTCTAAAATCAGATGAAAACTAGTAAAAATTATTCATGATAGAAAACCTGAAATTCCAAGGATAACCAGTCTAAATTGTATTGCTGTTTGCATATATAACTCATGCAGAACTACATAAATGCAATAGATTTCGCATTATGTTGAATAGGTCCAATATTCCTTTCTCATACCCCTTTTTTTCTTAGCAGATTTGTTGAATCAAACTGACGAATGACCTGCTTCAAAAGACCACGCTTGGGATCTAATAGAACCTTCCTTCCAGGTCGCACTTTTGAGATGTTCACAAGTATCGAAGCGACATGCTCGAAGGTATCTTCAGCTGTAGATAAAGTTTAAAGCAACAAGGTCACAGTTTGATTAGCACAAACAAGATGTTAAAATAAAAGGAAGACAATTGATGCAGGTCATGCCTTGCCCACTAGCTCACCTAAAATGGAGTATATAAAACTTTATAGAGTAGATGCAACAGATAAAGTGTGAAAATAACTTCATAATCAGCAAAAGCATAGATGAGCTAGAAATCAGGACTACACTCAAGGTAAAGAGTTCTGTAATTCAGCACTAAGGCCTTGTTTGCTTCCTAAATAATTTTAACCCAAATATCTGACTATATGTCATTATTTAGATAAAATTATTTGGCCCTCCCATCCAAATAGTTTTAACCTCGTAAGATGAACAAGTACCAAAAAGGTGCTCTACGATTTTTCTGATATCTCCAAAGTAGCCCTCATTGTTGGAGCTATATTCAAGTGCATGACAGGTGTTTAGCTGAACAAATCTGAATAAAGCTAAAAAAGTGAACTTTATTCAGGAACCAAACATAGCCCTAATTCTACATATGCACAAGAAATGATAACAATTTATATCTCTAGAGAAGATTCAAAATAGAAAGCTAGTCTCTGATTCCCATCTTCAGAAATTTCTTTTCTAGTTCTCTCGAGATTAAGTCCTCAAAGAACATCTAGATTGTTACATATTGTATATATCCAAAACATAAACTAATGCTGTCAAAATCCATCAGTAGCAACAAAACAACCACAGAGAAGAAGACCCATAATTCTTGGTATACATAAGAAATGGCATATTCCATATCTTGTCAAAATAAAACTCATAACTTCCTTAGACCATAATGCAGCAGCAAAATTAAAGATTTGCCAACAATCCCAATAATAACATGACAACAAAGACAACATACCTGTTGACTCAACAGAAGATGACCTACAGAATGATCTAACAAGCTTCGAGATGTACAACCCTTCCATCTTATCATCTCCAACCTAAACAGGAGTATATTGTGCTTCAGTATATTCTATAAAGGACTGCTGCATGTGGAATGCTATGTGTGCATGTTTTGTGCCAGTTCAACAAAACTTCAGGGAATAATGGAAAAGAAACACAATAAATTATAACATTAAAAAATAAAGAAAAACATGAAATATGTAGTAAAACAGTAGAATCCATAAAACCTAGGCCTGATTTGCAATCTCCATTAATAAAAAATATCAGCAAATATAACTTCAAACGGGAAAAAATACAATAACATGAAAGACATGAAAAATTTATCAGTGTGATGAAAAAAAAAGGTAAAATGCTGAAAGGCTCATGAATAACCCTAAAACCATGTGTTCATTAACTGATGATAATAAATTTTATTTCCTACTGCTAATGCAAATGCATTTATCCCTCACCGTAGAGTCCCCCCCCCAACCCCACCCCGCGCGAATATATAAAAAAAGGAAAAGAAGGATACATGTGCGCTAAGTTAACATAGCTAGAAATTATACCATTACTAAAACTCCACAGACCTGCTTGGCAGCCTAAACAGTCTGGCTATGTGATTAAGAGGGTCTCAAGAAATAAGTCTTAACAAGAAGGGCCGCAACTAAAAGAATTTGAAACAGGTAATGAGAATTATCTTCCATTTTTCTTTAAGGAAAAAAAAGAAAGAAAGCAAAAGAAGACTCAACATAGTGCAACAATATTCCAATATTCAAAGATGTTAGCTTTCACCTCTTAAATTTCCTTAAAGTTTAAGGTATCCTTACAAATAGAATGCCTTATAATCCTCAATTTCATAATTTAATTGATGCAATCTATATCCCTCATCAACCCCTCATAGACTTGTAAAAATAAATGTGCAAATACCTTTCACATGTTCTTTGGCCTAAATATTTGATTCAAGTTCTTAGACACAATTCTTATATGTTCAAATCATCTTAACATTTTTGATATCTTATTATCTTCTATCCAATGTAATTTCTTAGAACATGAACTTTTTTCATGTATCTCCATTCAGCACCAGAGAGAGAGAGAGAGAGAGAGAGAGAGAGAGAGAGAGAGAGAGAGAGAGAGAGAGAGAGAGAGAGAGAGAGAGA
>JAOXJJ010000773.1:4953-18098 GCA_025769935.1 Phoenix roebelenii
TTTTAGTTGTGTGAACTGAAATTTAACTATTTTTTAAGGCAAAGCCAAGACACTAGGAGTTCTTTACAACTGATCAGAGTCTGATTATTTGACCTCTTTGTCTACACAATGAACCAGCGGTCATGTTTCTGGATATGTGCTACATGCAACCTTTGCAAGGCTATAAACTTTGTTAGACCAATGAGTTTGGGTATGTTGGATTCTTGCTTACATGTTATTGCACCAGTTGACAGCCATTCTGAAAGGAACTTTGTAGGCTAGGTTTGTGAACATGAAGTATTTGGTTGGTTCATGCTGTTATTCTTGCAAAGGTTCAGAAACTTGTTGTGCTCATTTTGTAACTTATTAGTTACCTTCTCATTGTAACTGTTTCCAAGTATGTAACTCATCTCCTACTTGTCTGTTCTTAGACATGCTATTCATTGACAGATCAACAGTATCAACTACAACCTAATTTATAGCCAAAGTTAATAGATTCAAAACCAGATTTAGTTGGAACATAGTTGCAACTTATCATATTGTATAACACTCCCCAATTGTCCTGTCTTTGTTCCACATTTAAGACCCTTTCTGCATAGAGTAAAAAACTTCTACATCTTTGCTTTTGCAACCTTTTGTTCTGTTTGACTAATAAGCTATTCATGATTTGTGTTAATTTAGGTTTGTAATTGTCATAATGATTTGCTGACATGCTTACTTGGAGGTTGGTTGATGAAAATGCATTGTGGTAGTTATTTCTTTACAAATTGTTGTGGACTTTCACCTTCTTTTCCTTCCGAAATCTTATCCATAGCTTTGCAGATCATGTTCATCTAATTGCTTACAGGGCTATGATGTCTTGAGGAGGATATCTGATGTGATTTTACAATCTGACAAGAAAAAACTTGAACAATTAAGTGGGTAAGCATTTATTGTATTTATGCCTCTTTGGCACTGTCCTAACTTGACATTGATGTTAGTTTCTGAAGATATGACAGATGCTTACAGATATCTGTCTAAACTCTATAGTGGATAATGCATTCAAATATATCCAGCAATTAATCATGTATTAAGTCTGATCAATGTGCTATATACTACATGGCATGACCCAAAAAAGCAAATGTGTAAGGATATTCATGCTTCTCTAGAATTGACTGACTTAACATCAGCATTGGTGGTAGATCCTTACAGAAATATTTCTAAATTTTGAAGTGGGCAACGCGTATGGATATATCTGTTAGTTAATTCTGTATGCAAGTCTGGTCCATAACTATCGAAGAAACTAGAGCATATGATACGAGGTGCTCTTCTATGTTTCTAAATTAATGCACAACTGCTGAACTGCTAAAAAACATTCTATGCGATCTTTTTTTTTCTCATTTGTTTTCTCCCGGCAGGGAATTGAGAACTGTATCAGTAATGAAGTTAATGTTTGAATTCCCTGTAGCATGGATAGGCTTGCATATTTGGGTCTACGGGTATTAGCAGTTAAAATTGTTGAGCATAGAGAACTAACTGCTAGTCACATTCCATTATTGATTAATGACATTAAGTATCACAACTTCAAAGATGAGATCATGAAAGCACTAAAATGCATATGCCTAGTCAAATATCATCTCTGCAATAACAACCAAAATTGACCGAAATAAAAAAGCACCCATTATATATGATAGGATTTTTTTTTTTGTTGCAAATATACCCCTTAGAACTTCTAGTTTGTGTTTGTGCCCTGTAATTTTGCATTTTCTGAGTGCACTTGCAGATACCTTTTTTTGGCACTAATGCCCTTTCTGTCAACTATCTGTTGAATGGTGTAAAACTATTTTTTTAATGAAATGACATGTACGCCCTTGACCATTGTCTGATGTCAGAAGAGAAGATGAGTTTGTTTCCCTTTCTTGGCTAAGGGTGTTTATGTCATCTTGCAAATAAATTAAGGTTAAATCACAGATCAATTTCAACCTTGGTTGGGTAGACAGCTGCTAAAAGTAGCTACTTGCAGGGGTATTCATGCAAAAGAAAACGTAGTGGGAATCACATTCATGCAAAACACAACTCTACTGTGCATACACAAAAAATTAGAAGTTTTTAGGGCTATATATAGAAAAAAACCAAATATGTAATGCATGCGCCGCAGTAGCATAGCTGGGTGATTTTTGGATGGAATCTATTGGTAACTGATAACTTCCAGTCCTGTAGTTACAAACTTATGCGTAACTGTCTAGTATGCCCAGAATATATTGCAATATTTATACCTCCACTTGTCCTTTCTGAAACATGATTCTGGAATTAAGATATTAGAGATGATGCAATGCCTGCAGATTAGTCATCAAATGCGGTATGTGATGTCTTAGGCCAATTTCCAGCAGAACAAAAAAGCCGTATTGGTTAGAAGATTTGTCGATCGTACTCATATTGGCTTCGGCTTACTACTAGTATTAATTGTAAAATAATTATACATAATACAAAAAATTTTGGTTTGCTGAATTGTTATGGGCCATCCTAAACAAGTAGGGCCCTGGGATTAATATTATGCTAGATTAAATATTGATTCCTTAATTTTTGTAGTAGTTCGTATTAGTTTATTCACAATTACCCTATATTTTTCTCCTTTCAAGAATATTGTTCATTATTTTAGAAGGGTCTGTGCAAATCTTTCTAAGAAATTATTGGCTAAATTTCTGAATGAAGCATGTTATGCAAGTCTGCTTTTTTCATCTATCACATTCTGTGATGTTTACTGCTACTTTGTTCTTTTGCATTCCATAAATGAAATAAATTGGCTCTCATTTGTTACTTACGTTTATAATTTTTCTTTTTCATTGCAGGGAGTTCTACACAGTGATCCCACATGACTTTGGTTACAAGAAGATGCGTATGTTCTACTTCTTCAGCCTGCTAAACTTAGTTCCTATGTATGGCATTGTGCTTCTCTCCATTGGGTTTGACTTGTGTGAATTATGACATTGACAGGTGAATTTGTCATTGATACCCCTTATAAATTAAAATGCAAGCTTGACATGGTAATCCTTCATCCATCTCTTTGACTTTTCACTTGGTTAACCTACAGAAGATGCGTACAATTGTGGCCAAGCTTCATCTACAGTTAGTTTATTCATGTAAATGCTTCATTGGCACATTTGCTTGTTATTCAGAAGCTGTTGAGTTTTGTCAACTGACCTGCTGATTCAGCATGAGGCATGTCTGCATGTGCATCTATTTTGTTCACCATTTTTCCACATATCCAGCCGTCGATCTTTTTATCTCTCATCACAGTCAAATCTTGTTTAGCAATTTGTTTAATATCAATATAACATTAATTGTGCATAATTAACAGCACAGCTTAAGGCTGTAAATATATCTCAAAGTTGATGGAAGGTTATCTCTTATCACCTTAGGCTGTTGAAGAAATTGTGTAGCGTGTTGATAGGGAGGGCCTTTATTTGGAGTTAATGTTTGAACATGGTGCAGAATGCCAGCTTTAAGTAGTTGCAATATAGTTTGCTGGTTATATTCTGTTCAATAGTTTAGTTTATCTGCAATGTCACTTTTCCATAGGAAGCTCTACCTCATTGAAGATATCCGAGATTTGGCTTTTTGTTATTTTAGGCTATAACATTTTCTAGCCACTTTCATATCCTGCTTAGACAGCTCTTTTTTCCAGCTTGCAGTTTCAATTTATGAAATACTTTGCTATAAGTTTTTCTCTTCGCCATGATATCAACCTGTGCACCATGAATTTGTTCTCACTATTATTCTCTGTTTATGAAGGTTGCAGCCCTAGGGGAGATAGAGATTGCGACCAAAATTTTGAAAGATGATGCTGACATGCAGGTATGTTTCAATCTACTTTCTTTCTTCATAGCCTTGTTTTGGCATTTCTTCCATGATATCTGCAGGGGTTTTAAAACTCTAACTTGTTGCTTCTATTTGTCATTTCTTGTGAGTGCATGCTTCTTGCTGCTGATTCTTACTCTTTTTGTTTTTTTTGTTTTTACATGATGATGGTATCCTCTTTTCTTTGAGTATAATGATGCACAAAAGTTGCACTCAGTTTTCTTTATCTGTCTTTTTCTCTTTTTGATAAAACTTGGCATTTTTAATTGCTATGTTCCGTGCTGTAGGAAGACCCTTTGTATTCTCGTTATCAACTGCTCCATTGTGAATTAATGCCAGTCGAAGTTGATTCGCAAGAATTTTCGATGGTAAGTACTTTTTGCATATTAATTCAACAAATTTGTAATTCCACATATTTCACTTTTTAATGTCATGAAATTACATTGAATCACATTAGTAATATTTGGTCAATGTGGCATTTCTTTATACAAATACATAAAATAAATGATTAAATAACAAGATTTATCAGGTTTTGGAAGTTGTTTGAGGTGTTGTGGTCACCCTAGAAGTTATTTAAAAAACACATCCTGGGCCAACTTTTCTACCCATGAATGCTATTTGATATTTTTTTTTGTATGACTGCATGTAAAAGAATGTGTGCAATTATCTCAGATGTGTTATTGCATACTATTGTTATATTTACTTTGCAAATAATGGTACAATTGGATCCATTGCAACTTTTTTTGTGTATCCATATTTTTGGGAAATGATTATTGATTTAAACATTTGATTTGTTACTGTTATACAAATTCTATCTGATCTTAGCCAACCTTGTATTTTCCATACTGTTTTTTTTTTGTCTTGGCATGTTCAAATTTTCAAAATTTATTTCCACTGTCCTTTTGTTTGCAGCCACACGTATAAACGTGTATATGAAACATGTATAGACTCCTAATACATAATTGACCAGGCTTGTACATCGCTCTACTAGTACCTGTATGCTCTCCTTTTTATCATATCCATGCACTTTGAAGAGGGAAAATTTAAGTGATGATTAATATGATTACCTCTCTAGGCTCATTCAATCCATTGATGAAGTTACGAGATTATCTTGTGTTACAAAAATATACATAGACCGGGTGTGCAGAAGAGATTTTCACAAAACATTAGGACATTGCTATCGTGTACATGTTCCTTTTATCCCATGCGCTTCAAACTTAAGAGGGGGAAATTTTGTAATTTAATCTGCGCAGTAAATGCCTCATCCATTCCCCATGAGATTTAATTTTTTTCTTGCATTCATTGCACAAATTAAATTACAAAATTGCCTCTCTTTACTCTATATTCCACAGAAATAATAGCAGGGCATGTTGGTAACAACTGAACTCTGTGTAAACTTCTTCCAAATGCCCATCAAAGAATCACGTCTTTTAAAATAATTGATCAATAAAAACATAAAATTATATGAACTGAGGATAAAATGGTCATTTATGTCATATTTTATATTCCCAATGTTATGTAAATTCATCTATGTTAAATGCATTTTAGTAATTTGGTGGAAAAGAATTAGCAAAGTGAGAATGTAATGCATTTTCTGAGATTAATTTGTATCAGAAGCATTAAGAGGATAATTACCTACAAGGGGTTCTTTGTTTGGATGAATTGAGTAAAATCCAGCAAGCCTTAGAATGCATATAGTTTTGAATACACATCCAGTACTGCCATACTGATACAAGACCAAGTTGAAGAACCTTGATGTACAATGTTTTGCATCTGTTGAAACTTTTAGAGCCAGGCAACATCTTTCATGAACTAGTTTGAAAAGTTCAAAACCTAAAATGAAGGTAAAACATGGAAATTCGAGAAGATGTTCTCTCTCTCTCTCTTATAGGTGTGCACACTCTTTTAGGGAGACACTCTGCAATACTTGATTTTCAGATGGCTGCCCAGGATTATTTAAATGCTTTGCAGCTGAATAAGCAAGCTCGAAGGAAATGAACGGCACAAGTATGACATATTTCAGATAATTATGGTTTTTTTTTCTGTTAGCCAGGACAGTTTTATTTTGCTCTGCTAAAATAAAAGATATTTATGCGTTATCATTCCTATTATCTCTAAAAGATTTTGTACACTAGGCTATTCCAATTGGAAGAACAATGTTCCTACTGATGTATTCAGGTCCACAAGCCTGGGTTCTAATCTATGGGATTTTCTAGGACTTATTAAGGAGGTCCCATCAATTAGTACTATGCCAACTACTATTAAAGCAACTCCTCATAAATGAAACTGGGATATATGATCCCATGTACAGGATCATGGGTTCCTTTTCCATAAGTAGAATTGTTGCAAAATGTAAATAACTGGCTGATAGATATTAATGTGTATGAGGAAGAAATAAGGCAAGGAAGATCCTTGTAAATAAGAGCGTAACTTGAAATTGGACAAGCATAAGCAACATAATGAAACTTATTGGCTTGTTGTGCCGTCTTCTTCAAGTACCTAATGAAATAATTTCATCACTTATGCATTCATTGAGAATGATCCCAATCTACTTGATAACTTACAAGGAGGATCTCTGGTGGGATTATGTGGTGGTTGTGTTCTTTGGAATTTGTATTTTCACTCTTTTGGCTGTACAGTCAGTGGTGACAATTACTGAAAATTTGAAAATTGTATCCAACCTTATCAACTCATTTAAATGTTGTTAATCTTACATGGATATTCAGCTTCTTGCTGACTGAGTTTTGCTGCTGTGAACAGATAAAGAAGTATATGCTAAATACTCATGCCCAAACACACTCATATTATACAGTTGATATTGAACAGATATTTAAGGTTTCAAGGCAGGGTGAATTTGAACATTTCAGAAAGGTGAATATTTGATGCATTATACTTTGTAATGAATTATATAATTCAAGATATCTGCTTGTAGTAAAGTTTTAACTTCTCCACCCCCTCCCTTTTGGCATCACTGATGCACTTTCAGTGCATGGTGTAACTCCTTGTGCTTCTGTGCAGTTTTCTAATACAAAAAACAGGATGCTTTTGTGGCATGGTTCTCGACTCACAAACTGGACTGGGATTCTTTCACAAGGCAATCCTTATTCTTGTCTTGTATACTGTTTTTACTTTACAATTATTTTTCATTTTTTTTATTCTGTCTCCCTTTCAGTAAGTTCATCTAATACTCCATGCATGCAATAGTCAAACAGCTTTCAAAAGCTACTTCAGAGAATATCTGTCTTAACAACAAAATTTTTGTCTCATCTTTAGATACTCTTTGGTTAAAAACTTAACATGATCTGATCAAGTTATTGACTTGCCAGCTAGACAGTAACCTGTCAGATTGTTTTATGTTGTGTTAAGGAATGATTCTATTGTCCGATGGACCTCTTTACCAAGTATAATTTTAGTGCTTTGTTGTCTTTTTTCCCTTGATTTTTTAGAATATCATCATTCCCGCAATATTCCTCCTCTTTTTCTAGTTTTTTGTAGATCTTGTAATTGTTGAGGGCAAAAGTTGCTTTAACTATGATGATAAGAAAAATCTACATTCTGATATTCTTGGAAATTTAGAATACAATGTTGTAACTAAGAATACATTTTGAATATGTGCTCTGCCATCATAAACAACAGGATTGCGAATTGCTCCTCCAGAAGCACCGGCCACTGGTTACATGTTTGGAAAGGGAGTTTATTTTGCTGATATGTTCTCAAAGAGTGCAAATTATTGTTGTGCATCACATGAATCTAGGACTGGAGTGCTGCTTTTATGTGAGGTTGCTCGCTTGTCTGGATATCTTGGCTTCATATTCTACCGTATTTTGCTTTCTGTATTTTGTACTAGGAATTTCCTGACAATTTGTTGGTATATTTACCTTACAGGTTGCATTAGGTGATATGGCTGAGTTACTAAATGCAAATTATAATGCTGATCGTTTGCCGGAGGGAAAACTGAGGTTCATTTTTGATAACTACTTATATTGTGCGTGGTTTAACTAAGTTTTTAGATGCTAATATGCCTTTCTCATGAAATTCTTTAGGATTTATTTGGTATATTACATTGTTAATTTAGATAAGCTAAAGTTTTGCTATGACCACAATTTATTCTGAACTAGAATCTTTGGAGGATGTGGGGCTCTTTTTATGCATAGAATCATCAAAGTCCCAATATAAGGAGAGTTTTTCCTGGAACTGCTTTCAAAGTCTAGCAAGGTTAGGATCCATAGTATGGTTTTAACCTTTAAGGGAGAAATCTAATGATGGTTATCATGGAAATTGAAATGCTGGGAAATATAGCTGCTTTTTTCAGAGAAAGGAAGGGAGACCTGCCTACAGTACAGTTCCCCAGGCCTCCATTACTTGGGGAGTGTAGATTCAAATTCAAAATCTCTAATTACTAAGTGGAGGGGTATAACCACTGAGACAAACCTTAGTTAATATATAGCCACTTTTACGTAGTGTTTAGGATTTATTGCTTAATGCTTTCTGATTATCCTTTTTTTGGTTTATGACTGTAAAAACATCAAGCAAAATCATCATCATTTTGTGGGAATCCTTAATGATAATATGACTGGGGATGTAGATATCGGTATTTATTAGATGTTCCTTGACTATTGCAGAATTGGAGGGTACTCTATCTTTGGTTGGTGTTACATAAAAACTTTTCATGGGAAAATAAATCCCGTGTTAGATTACCATGTTTGCTGCGAAAAGATGATGAAAGAGATGGTAAAACAAATGGTAGGTCCCACACCTACTTTACTTAGAAAGAAGATAAAATAAATACTGCCAGGGGGGTGGTATTTTTTTCCATGCCAGATTACAGAGTGGAGGTAATCTGAAATTATCATTGTTGGACGGAAATACCCTCACCTTTTTTGTTGAAACCCACAATGCTCTTTTTAATATTGTCAATCCCACAACAGTCCCAACTCAAAACATAACACTAGCTGACCATTTTTGGTAAATCTTTCCTCTGTCTCTCTCGTTGGACAGACCAAACACTACTAGTTGGCATGGCCCTTGACCGTCGCTGACAGCTTTCATGTAAGTTGGCCTTAAATGGCCAAGAAATGGACTGAACAGACCAAAAAAAGGTCATTATTTGAATTGTTTATTTCAGGTCATTGTTGAAAATTTGATAATATGCATATAAGATTACCTCTAACAAAACATAATAATCTTTTCCCGTGCCATTTTCTGGAGTACTTTTTCTACCAACCGAACGGGGTGAAATTTATTTCCCCCGCAATCATTTTCTGAGATAAATGATCCTCGGGAACTGTCTGATTACCCTGTAGTCTAACATACGCCAACCAAACAGATCCTAAATTTATACTAAGCCTGGCAAGTTCCTATAGTGCATTATTTTTGTCTATAGGTGTGAAGGATTGATCAATAACAATGGTGTTTCCTGATTTCCTTGCTACCACATTTCTTCCTTGACAACTCTATACTGGTAATCAAAATGGAGATGGTCTTTGATTGAAGTCATAAAAGCAATGATGAATTTCTTTGTAAATGCAATCAATATGGTCTTGTTTTCGTTATGTTACAGTACAAAAGGGGTTGGAGGAACAGCACCAGACATGTCAGAGTTCGAGACTCTTGAAGATGGTCTAGTTGTTCCCCTTGGAAAGCCAAAAGAGCAAGCAGACCATGAGGTAGCATGCAATTTCTTACACATCTGAATGTGGTAGGCCTATAAGCTAAGGGGGTTAAACAAGCATACACTAAATTAGTGTCTTTTTGCAGGGTAGCTTGCTGTACAATGAATATATTGTGTACAATGTGGATCAGATATGGATGAGATATGTCGTTCAAGTAAATTTCAACTTCAAGAGATGATGGTCGTTTCTGCTCCAAGCTCACTTTTGTAGCAGGTTCAGAAGCTTCCTAATGTCTCAATGTGCTCTAACAATATAAACTTCCCTGCTGAAGTTTGTTGAATTATGAAATATATATATATATTTCCTTTTTTCCTTCTTGGGCTAATCCAAGAGTAAATAGAGGCTCACTTTAAAGACAACAGAATATTTGAATTTTTGGTTCCTCCATTTGCCCCTCCAGTTAGCTGGAAAAGGCAATTATCTGAGTTCTGCCTTGAATTTTCATGACTTAGATGCGAGTAAAATATTTTTGGCCTCATACAATATGGTTGTTACTTAAAACCTACAGCTTTGGTTGAGGGCTTAACAGGATATAACTTCATATTGTCTTTGGTTGAGACACATCAAGCTGGCTAGGTTTTATAATACCTGTAAATTTTCCTCAGGACTCGGTGATGCTAATCTTCATATTTTGAGAAATAAGAGATGCTGCCACCGGGTAGGGCATCAATGAAAGCCGATAACCCACCAACCTGATCTGAAATTAATCTTAAACTTAGAATTTGGGTATAGAAAATGAATCTAATAAGCAGTTGGGTTCTGTTTGTTTCCAACGTTGGACTAAAAGTATTGTAAGTCAGGTTTGGTTTTACATAGTGCATACCCAAAGACCCGAAACCCGACCCAACAAATATTTGTGTATGCATCCTTATACCCATAAACACACATAAAAATAAATTATATGCATGTATGACTGTAAATATATTTATCAACTTTTTTCAATCACAAAAGAAAAATGAAATCAAGCAAGGGGCAGAGAAACCTTAGCCAATCATGTTCCATCAAATTCTTCGCTGTCTCATTTGTAACAGCCCTTTACAATATATATTAGGATTTAATATTCATGTTGAGTTTAATATTTGTAAAATCTCTTCCCTTCTTTTCTTTTTTCTGGTTGCATCGATATTTAAAAATACTAGTTGAATAGATATCCTCTTTTTAAATCTAATTTTTATATCTTTATACCATTATTTTTTGTGTTTGGCATTCCATAACGTAGTTTTTTGGGTATATTAAATAATTTGAAAAATAGTCCAAAAATATAATAAAATAATTTATTGAATATTCTAGCTGGTGCACGGGCACTCATGCTGACCCAAACCCGACCCACTGGCACCCCACCACCAAGATTTAAATCTTGGATACTGTCCTGAGTGGAGAGGAATGTCAGCCAGCTGATATAAGGTTGGTCGGCATATAATCATAGATGTTTGAGTTCAAATGCCATCTTATCTTTAGAGGTCCAATTAGAATGTTCTGGCTGTTCAATCCTATTCATAGAGTTGCTCATGAAGTATGAACCTAAAAATGTTCAAATATTGAGTTAAAAAAAAAGTAACAATCTTAATCCTGCTAAAAAAAAACTTGATAGCTGGAATAAGAAGAAGAGGAGCCGAGCTTGCTAGCCTGCCTTCTGTATCTTTTGGTACAGCTAATTCTATGTAGGTACAAGCAAGGTTTTAAATAACAATTTATGACCGTTATAATAGCTGCTTTAGGGTTCTGGCACTCTCCTATCATGTTATATATCTAATAATGGCAGAAGAGATGATAACTATTACATAAAACATTTTTTTAGCATTATTCTTATCCTTTGTAAAATATAAATAATGCCATTTTTTCACTTGTGCCTTTCTCCAAGTAAGGTATTGTTTTCCAAAATTTAAATTCTTATCATATTTTTCTTCAAAAGTGACTGTATATTCCCAAAAATAATATTTTTTTATATAATGAAAAGTGAATAATTTTTTCCACTATAATTTAATAATGATTACAGTTTGGGTGGGTGTCCATCATAATAGCACAGCATATTATTTAAAACTCTGGTGAAAAGGGTGAAGCCGGGCTTCTCAAGAATCATGCAGGCTTGATGACGTTAGCCGGAAGGTGCACAAAGTCTCCCCGCAACAAATCATTTCATTTCCTAACCTTTGGCAACGCCTCACCTTTCCATCCACCTTATCCAACATGAACTCATCAACTTTAATCTAATGGATAAGGACTAGATCCTCTCGAGAATTGATCACATCCTACATCTATATGGGCACTTCCAGTTGCTCATGATACAATTAATAAACTGAAGCTTGCCAATAAATAGCATATATCTTATTCGGTGCGAGAATTCTTCTGAATTTTTATATATGTATATAATGACTAGTGGGTCCGTTAAATCATGAATTAGACTATGATTTGAGTTTGTGTTCACTAAGAGGATGAAGAGATAGCAGAGTATCTAGCATTGTCCGGATACTACAGTAAATCCATCCCGACGCTTTCCAAAGCGCCGGTAAAGTGCCGCCTAAGCTACAGTGGAGAAATTTTTTTCCGACGCTTTGAAAAGCGTCGGAAATTTGCAACGCTTTCCCGACGCTTTATAGCGTCGGTATGTTTTCTGTAGCGACGCTTTAAAGCGTCGGTAATGTCAAGTTAGCGACGCCTTAGAGCGTCGCTAATTGTTCGATTTACAGACGCTTTAAAGCATCAGGAATTGGCCTTTGGTGGTGCTTTTAACGACGCTTTAAAGCGTCGTTAGAAATATTATTT
This sequence comes from Phoenix roebelenii, assembly GCA_025769935.1. Lineage (NCBI taxonomy): Eukaryota > Viridiplantae > Streptophyta > Magnoliopsida > Arecales > Arecaceae > Phoenix > Phoenix roebelenii. The sequence goes on from JAOXJJ010000773.1 coordinate 17,205, forward strand.
TTTTTTTAAAAAAAATAGATAAATTTTAAGCCCTGTTTACAAAATCAAAGCCACACACACTAAATGAGATATACACATGGCACAAGCAAACGTATCTAAACATTCATATTGTCAAATTACATTCATATTTTCAAATTACATTCATACTGTCAATTTACAATGTACTTTGAAAAGTATAAAAAAATACATATAAAACTCCAAAATAAATGCTTCAGGGATCGATGGCATCACCATCTCTACGTGCAGATGAAGTATCAGGAATCTGTAATAAAAAAAACTTAAGAAGTTAAGAATACGAAAATTATTAAGCTCTTTAAAAAAAATATGATACTTTTGTTAAATGTTCAAGTAGATGTAGTAATTTACCTGAGGAGGGACAAACTGATGCAACATAGATGTAATCTGTTTAATTTGAGCCCTCAAAGATTGTATCTCTGACTGGTGGCTCTGTTTCAACTCTTGTATCTCTATCTTCAGATCATTAACCTCTGCAGTACTACTACTCTGTCTAGCATCTTGAGTATATCTACCCATTGCAGACAACTGAGTGAGGATAACTCCAACGCCATAACCCCTCACTCGACCATAACGCTCCGAGCCCATCAATTCAGTAAACACCTGAGCTTCGATACCTCTGGTGTTGCCAATTGAAGATGACTCTCCGATACGCTCTAAAATAAGGGATGTAGCTCTGTCCTACATCTCTCAAAAACAATCAAATTAATTTTTGAAAAATTGAAATATGTAAAAAATCATTGCACAAATTATTAATAAATACATACAACTATATCTCTCTACTCCTCTCGGACAAAGCTATCATCTCGGTGGGTGTGAGTCATCTTATAGAACTCCACCTCACCAGGTTTCCTCCCATGGTCTTCCATCTACAACAAA
>JAOXJJ010000773.1:32299-50216 GCA_025769935.1 Phoenix roebelenii
GGGCCTTCCCCCCCCCCCCCCCCCCACTTTTTTTCTTTCTACTTTTCAAATTACATGTAGGATCCACTTTAGTGTCGAGGTCTGTCGGAGAGAAGCCTCTCTCTCAGCTCGGCGGCGTCGACGTCTGCCCGCCGGTTACCGGGCCGGTAGTACCCGGTAACGGGATCCGGAACCCAGGAATCCGAAGAAGAACCGGAAGACGAACTCGAACCCACAGCCGCCTTCCTCACCGTCTTCTCTTCCACCGACGACCTCCCCCTACTCGCCGCCGTTCCCGTTACCGCCGCGTAGCCCCTCCTGCCAACCAAAACAGAGATCAATTGCAACCGTCAGATCCACTGCAGGACCGCCAGATCCAACGTTCCGTAGCATGGAAACAGATGCTTCTCTTACCTGCTGATCAAGACCGCGATCCCGTCGGAGAGAGTAGCGGCGAGAGTCGTAGCACTTGAGAGAGCGCGAGCCATCTGATCTTGATTCGACGGTACCGATGCCGCTAACGCAGAGTAGAAGAAAAGAGAAAAGAAGAGAAGGAGCAGAGGAGGCGCTTCTCTTTTCCCTCCCTCTCTCTCTCTCTCTCTCTCGCTCTCTGAATTCTGATGGAGAGAAAGGAACAGAGAATTTATAGACGGAGAAGGCGGCGTCAGAGGAGGCGTCGGACGCCATCGGGGTCCGACTTGCGTCCCACCCACTCCACGCGCGTCGGCGGTGGAGGTACGGGAAATATTTTAGTAAACGGAAAATTGCACCCACCGTCGTTTTTTAATGGCTAATAGGTAGGCCCCACCATGCGTCTCGTCATTGGGTTGGAACGTACAATGTCTGTGAGGTCCAAAAGGGCCGGGCGGGCTGGGTGCGTCCACTGAGGGGTGGGGCCCGCGAGAGCGTGTGGACAGGGGTGGAGGGGCGGCTGGGTTTCTTTGTATCCGTGACTCCTTTAATTTGTAAGGTTGGCGAGAAGACTAGACTTTATACTCCGCATAGAAGTTTCCTATGCGGTCTGTTGGTATGCCATCCTGAGTCTGGAAAACAAATTCGCCCACCCCAGCATCGAGCAAACATCACGGATGAAAATTGGGGAAAAAAAAGGGAAACCGATGGAAACTGTGCATATTTATTTATTTTTTTTTGGCTAAAACTAATATAATAATCTGTATTTTGCATTAATTTGCAAAAAATTCTCGGCATGTCCAATTGTTGTAGTATTAATTTTGTACTTTTCGAATTATTGCAATTTTGTTCATTCTCTTCGTAATTAGGGTCAAAGCTTGTTGTCAGTATTGCTATTTGTTAGCTAACATGGAAATAATTAAGTAATGATTGGAGTCATCACCATCATTCTTGTAAACAAAACCAACCCTTAAACCCCAATTCTAACCCTATACTCTCTCAGCCCTACTTAAGACAACCACATAGCTCGCTAGTGATACCTCGACCACCGCCCTCTCTTACTGCCCCTGTCCTCCTCTTCTCGGTCTCTCTCTTCCTCTTCTTTTCGATCCTCTCTCTTTTCTCCTCTTCTTCCTCTCTCTCTCCCATTCTTTCCGCACCATAAGAAAGAAGAAGATGATGCAGCATGACCAAATATCGGCCTCTTAGAGAGGGTATATGGCCGTCTTAGGGAGGAGGGTTAGGTAGGGGATGAGTTAGGATTAGCATTTGAGGGTAGGTTTTTTTTGGTAAGAGTGATAGTGATGATAGATCCAATGATCACCTAAGTGCGTTCACATCAGCTAACAAGTAGGCATTTTTCTTTACATCAGATGATAAATAGGTACTTTCGAGAAGCTATGTCCACATCAACTAATAAGTAAGTATTATCGGCGAGCTCTGGCCCTATGGATATCCATTATCGGGATAATTCAATCTTGAAACAAACTTGCAAAATATGTACCACATGCTAATCCTAAGAATTCATGTGCATCATCAATTAAGATTACACCAAACAAGTCATCAAGCTTGCATTCATCATCACCTAATCATACGTAAACATTGTGAATCGTAATACTTCAATAATAATTACGTGCCTCTCGCCACCATACACTTGGAAAGTTGCACCAACCTAGTCAATCACATGGTAGGTCCTTTTCTAGCTTCAATAACGCACCACTAATCATGCATCTTTAAACTAATTAACATCATGCCTATTTAACTATGCCATGACATATTGCACAAGTTCCATAGGTAACTTTCCTACTAGAATTCATGTCTCATCCTGGGAACCACACCTACCTCATGAAACCAAGAATTCCAGGTGGCATGGAGATTTCTCCTTCACCAATTAACCATGTCAAGGCTAACTCTATCCAACTTATACCAAACACTGCCAAATATTTGGTTGTCTTCATTTCTAGAAATTTTGGACTCAAACCATGAGGCGAGACAGAATAAATTGGACCCAAACCTGGTCAAACGGGACAACAAATAGCCACAAAGTCAAACTGTCCCCGACAACAAAACTAAACCATCCATAACAAAAAAAAAACAAAAAAACAAAAGTAAACCACCGCGTCAGAAAAGCCTCCGGGATTTGGAAGGCGCGAGAGAGATGATGATGACGAAGAGCTCGATGAGGGCGATGGAGGGAGCCGTCCTGGACGACATTGTCCGGCGGCTCGTCGACGGCGGCCGCGACGGCGGCCGGAAGCTGGTCCAGCTCTCGGAGTCGGAGATCCGGCTGCTCTGCGTCGAGGCCAAGCGGGTCTTCCTCTCCCAGCCCACCCTCCTCGATCTCCACGCCCCCAATCAAGATCTGCGGTGAGTTTTATTCCCTTTTCTCTTGATTCCTTTTTCGATTTCTCGGGATTCTTGCCATTGTTGGTGCATTGGGTTGAGCATGAGTTGGTTTTGTGGAAGAGTTGGGGCATGAGATCGCAGGTCGTTGGGATTCTATTGGGTGGTTGGTTTTGACTCTGTGCCATAAGAATCTCTTCTGGGTGAGGAAATTTTGGGATCCGGAGGTGGATTTGGGGTGGTCTGGAGAATCTTTCTGTAAGATTCGTTAGAATGATGCCTAGATTCTCTGTCTCAATTATAAAATCCATGGAAGTTGTCTGGGAGTTTTTTTTATTAAAAAAAAACGCTACCAGGTTCGACCTCGCAGCATGAAGCCAATAATTCAATAAAGTTTCGATCTTTCTTCTGTTTGGGTATTTGGAGTTACAATGGAAGCACATGAACTCTCACTAGATTAATAAGATGTTTATCTAAGAAGGGGAATGCAAAGATTCGAATAGATAACGTAAGCAAAAACAGGGAAGCACGACCTCATAACCACTGTTTGTAAATGGAAATTAACAACAATGTTCTGAATGTCCACACATTGCTATCTCCATAACGTGACCAAAGCCATACCAACAAACACTATCCGCTAATATATTCGGTCAGTTTTTTTTCCTTTAATTTTCACACAATACGTTCATATATAGGGCTTATCTATTAATTTTGGCTTCTCTCATATCTTTCTTCGTATATCCAATCAATGCAACCTTGTTTCTCTGCATAATAATCTGATCTAATATTGCTTGGTCTACTGTGGTCTGAAATTTTTCCTTACGTTTCATATGAATGCTGCGCACACAACACCTAGAGGCACCTTGCCACTTCATCCACTCGTCTGCTATTCTAGTAGTCATACTTTGGTTTCTTTATCTGCCTGTCTCCAATACAACGACCATCACATTAGACCATGTCCTAATTTTTTCACTTCTGCATGCCTTATGCTTCATTAACATCTGGTGCTTTCTAGCATGATGTCAATATTTTATCCAATTTTACTTTCATTTTATTAATCAAAACTGTATCTCCTTGAATGACATAAATAATTGAGTCTCCTGCTTATTGTCTTTGTATAGTGTAATGATCATATCTTATGTATTAACTATTGGTGAGGTTTCACAAGCCACTGCAATCAAGATCACAAAACTATACCTAAAGCTTTTTGTACTCCACACATGTTGAAAAAGGAAAATTATCTAAATGTATTTTCTACCTTAACACGGACCTAGTTAGCCCATTTTATTTCTATTACATGAGTTCTTCAAGCCAAAAAGTCATGTTTTCTTCTCTCAAAATGTATGCCACTTCAAGTAACCTTGTCATTTAACCTTCTCAACAAGAAACTGAATTAAATTTTTAGGCATGTTGCTGTTTTCCATAATCTCTGTTCCAGCACACATGCACCATAGACATACTTTCATAGCTTATTTTTAAGCTCAGTTTGATGTAATTGGTTAATTTTCTTGTCACTTTTATTTTTGTTACGAATATCACTACCCTTCTTCTAACATTGGCATTTTCCTTAATATGTTATTAAGACAGTTTACCAAACTACTCAAATTCTCCTTTGATCTTTTTACTGATGAACTTGTATTCTTTTGGCTGGCCTTTTTGCAACTAGTGCAAAAGCTATCTGTAGTCTTTCCTTCATTTATCATAGTTAAGGTTGGTTGCACAACCATCCTCATTTTATTTTCTTTTCTAAATTAAATCCTCAATTGATTCATTTGATGCACTCTGAAAACAACCTTTTCATATTATCTTGATTTCCCATTTTCCCACCACATTTAAATTCACCGAACTCTTAATGCACTTAACTTGTTTTTGGATGTCTCATATTAGCTTTCTTGTTTACCTTGATCTCTTCAATACTATTTCTTTTTTGCCATTTTTATTGTAGTGGATCCTCTTTTCATTTATTGCTTTCTGGATCTTAAGATACCCCTCCAAATTTTGTCCTGTGTATGCCATTTTCCTTTAGATTCTCTGTACTTTCTGTTTGAACTTGGCAACTGAAAATCACTGCCAAATTTGTAACATGCATGCAGCTTTCCTTAAGGGTTTTCATCCTTTCTGTTTCACTTGAAAGCTGAAGCTGACGGTTCCATAGAGTGGATTTGGTCCAGCTTGGATCATGAAAGGCTAAAGTTTTCTCACCACTCTGGAAGATGTTGTTTTAATACTTTTGCGTTGGTTTTTAGCCACCTATAGCAGTTTATTGGTTGGAGCTGGCTTCACCTATGTGGTCATTATAGAGTTGAGCTCATTGTTTTCACCAACAGCCACCTTTGGGCAATCCACCCGAGGCAGCCAGCCTAGCGCCTTCAGTATTTTAAATGAAGTCCCAGAAAGTGGCTATAGGTTTGCAGAAACTCTTAAGTGAGAGTTTCTGTGCCTATTTCAAGCATTTGTGAAACACAATAAGCCAATCTCTCTCGAGGAGTACTTTTCTTGTTAACAGATATCCATATAAGCTAAATATTACATGTTGAAATGAGGGGTGCAAAGGGCTGCTTGCTGGGCACAATTTTTACTGTTCAGGCTGGGTTGTCATGTCATTCCTATTGAAAATTTTAATATGCTCGGTTGAAAGCCAGCCCATTAGCATACTTAACTAAGATCAATCTTAATATCTGCATAGAAATTGGTAGGATATTCATAATTTCCAAAATTGGTGATTGCTCAGAGCATAATTCCAAAACTAGGAATTCTCAGTTCCATTAGAATCCATCGTAGTCTAACAATTTTGGCTGGGTTCCTGTCCATGACAATCCAAGTTTCAGATCATTGCATAGAACCCACCATCCTAGTTGTTGCAAACCTACTATTTTATGATCATATCTCTTCATCTTACCTCAGTTTACCTCATATTCTCCTGAATCATCATAATGCCATATCAATTATTGCTTGTTTGAAATTGGCCTAATAGGACAGAATCACATAGAATACAGGCATTGCGAGCAATGGTGCCTCAACAACTTACTGTCAAGTTCAGAACCTATGAAAAATATAGCCACAGGTCATATTACTAAGGTTCTAAATATCAATTCCCATTTCCCGTTCAGATGAGTGACATGAGCTTCTATTTCAGGAGTTTGGGTAATTCTCGCTCCTGCTTCAGTCACTTTGGCCAGGAAATAGTAAAATAATCCGAAAATTGAAAATAGGATGGTGGTTCTACCATCCTTTACATCCACAAGAAAAAGAATAATTAATCGATATTCAAGAAACAAAGTAGACATCATTTTTAAGTAAATATTGTTTGGGACATTGAGAATAATGTTTCGGTTGTTTCATGATGAAATAATATATGTATGTACATATGTATTATTTAAGTATGCGTTTATGTATATAATAAGCCTTATAGAAAAATAATTTGGAATCTTGTTTCACATTATTTTAGATCATAGTATATCATTTTGTAGTTTAACGACAATTTGAATACAAAAAATAGATGTCTATAAGGTTTAAGATAGCTAAGACTATGTCAAAAGTTTTGCTTCTCTAAATTTCTTTGGACTCCGATATCAAATGCTTCCAAATATTCACAAAACATGAAAAAATTAAGCTTAATCTTGGGAAATATTTTTTGGACCTGGAATAATTAGAAAATAATAAAGACTTAGGTTGAATTGCCCATATACACAACAAATTTGGCCTATAAGATGTTTCAGACAAAACTGAGTTCAAATTCATATTAGTTCCGGTTCAAACTGATGAGTTTTAGTTTCAGAGTTAGATTGAAACTTCAACTACGGCATACACATCCAGACCCCTTATCAAAATACAAAGCCTAGTCCACTCGCCAAATCTGAATATGCTAGAATAAGGTCTACCGAACTGGGCCGTACCGCCCGGTTCTATAAGGCTTTATCCTTTTTTTTTTCGGTCTCCTACTCTAACTCTTATATTTGGGCCAGTCAAGTGGACTAAGCCCAATTTCTTATTAGTTGGGCTAGGTGTTACATAGTAATATATTGAATTTATACAACCTTCAAAGTCCTGTCTCTTTCTAACATGGCTGATGTGTTATAGGTGATATACAATGGACAATATATTGATCTAATAAGGATATTTGAATGTGGTGGCTATCCTTCGGCTTCGACTTACCTATTTCTTGGGGACTATGTTGATAGGGGTAAACAAAGCTTGGAGAAAATATGTTTACTTTTAGCGTATAAAGTAAAGTACCCTGACAAAATCTTTCTTCTGAGGGGAAACCATGAAGATGCAAAAATCAATAGAGTATATGGTTTTTATGATGAATGTAAGCGGAGGTTCAATGTTCGGCTCTGGAAGATATTTTGTGATTGCTTCAATTGCTTACCTATTGCAGCGCTTGTCGACGAGAAAATCTTGTGTATGCATGGGGGGCTTTCACCAGAGTTGACCAGTTTGGACCAAATAAGAGATATTGGGAGGGCCATTGAGATTCCAGATTATGGTCTTCTTTGTGATTTGCTTTGGTCTGATCCTGATCCTGAGGTTCAAGGGTGGGGAATGAGTGATAGAGGGGTTTCATGTACTTTTGGTGCTGATAAACTTGTTGAGTTTTTGGAGAAGAATGATCTTGATCTTCTATGCAGAACTCATCAGGTCAGTTAAATTTGACATCATTTTGCTCATTCTTTTTTTTTTTTTAAGGAGCTATTAAGTATCTGTGACATTTGAACTTTCGGGTAGTAGAGGACGGATATGAGTTTTTTGCACAACGGAGACTAGTCACAATTTTTTCAGCTCCAAATTATTGTGGTGAATTTGATAATGCTGGTGCTTTGTTGAGCATAGACGAGTCCCTATTGTGTTCGTTTGAGATATTGAAACCCATTGGAGATAAAGCTGGACCAGGCAGCTCTAATACATTAAGACCAATACCAAAGAAGGTAATTCTTATATCCCATTGTTGTGGGTTTTTTCCTGATGACTACTTGGTGAAATTATGCAATTTATCTTGTTGGTTAACAATGCAATTTATTTTAAGCTTGTTTTCTTGAACCCTATTGCACACACTAATTCGCTATTCTGGTTTCTGGTTAGCAGTTGGCAACAGGTGGGAATATTTGATGTCTCTACAATTATGACCGATCTGCTCAGCTAAATGACGGTCCAAAAGGTTTTCATCCGATCTTACATTAATTTTCTCTTTTGGCTTCCAGTATTTAGTCTGGCAGGCATTGCTAGCCATGTAACACCTTTTTAGACCATCAGGAATTCAAAGCTTGTATGCTAATTTCCAGGAAAAGGCTGTAAATTAATTCCAGAGACTTTGTTTTTTTCTGTACAGCAATAAAGTGTTGTTTAATGCAATTTTTCTCCCTTCCTCCTTTACCCATCATCTACCCAGTGGCCTTTATCATATATTTAAGTTGGATGCCTTCAAACTCCTCTCTGGCTTGTTCTTTATTTGAGGTGGGATCATTGCTTGTCATACTCTATGATACTTTTCGCTGCAGCCTTAGCATCTTTGGAAGATGGTTCATATTTAGCAGCAGTACAAGATTTTGTCATCTTTTCTCCCCTCATAATAATGTGAAATTGCCATGGCGATGAACCGCTATTTGAAATCTAGGTCATTCTAAAGCAACTTAAGTGCTATCATATCTGTAAGCATATTCTCCTTTAAGACAATGTAATGTCATTATGGATTGCTTGGATTGGCTGTATTTCATACTGCATTTGCAGAGCTTATTAAATTCAATGTAAAATGCTTGGTTACTGCATCATGTGAGGAATAGTGTTATTTGCCAACTTCAACAGTCCCTGAGCCAATGCTCAGCTACTGTGATAGCATCGACTTGAGATGTTGGACCAAACTGCTTGGAACTGATTTCTATTTTCCCCCTTCTTCCCCCAAATTGAGGGATTAATTTCACCATGCATAGAAAACTAAGACATATCATCCTTAACATTTTTTAGGTTCTATGTTGATGCGAAGAGACCGAGGGAAAGTTAAGGAAATAAAGGTTTTCGATCTCTTTTGGAGTAATTGCTTTCTCGCAAATTGCAAAATATAAGATCCTCTTTTTTTCCCTTCTCTTTTGTGGGTTCTGGATTATAGAGTGGTTTATCTAACTACTTATTTTATCATATCATGACCAGAGGCTGTGGGAGTATGACTGGACTCTGATAATCATTTTCCAACTTTGAAGAAGTTAGAACATAATTAGTTGTAAGAGGGAGACTCCTTTTGGATAGCTAAGATGGATTGCTTCAAATGCCCTTAAAACTCTACCCCGTAATCTTATTCAAATTAAAGTTTGATGTGATATTATCAACCAAACAACAATTATTTATATAGAAAATTAAACACGAAAATGAATATAAATCCAGTGCTCAAAAGATTCAACTTATTATATATTAATCAGATTTTTGCAATGAAATTGGTATGCAAGCCATATGTTAATCACTTGATCTAGATACAATGAAATTCCATTTTACTAATTCATTTCTCTTATTAAAAATCTAATTGGAGCCTTACAATAAATAACTACTTTGCAACAATTTTCATCCAAAGATTCACCTAATCTTTTTCCATATTATATATAACAATGACAGTTTTAAACTTAAGGAAGATTCTTTCTTCATTTCATCTATTTTTTTTATACCGCGTATATCATCCTATTTTTCTTTAAAATTATGTTAATTATCTCGCTTTCTCGTCGTCATAAACTACCACCATATGCACTTTCTCTCCTGTTTTCTCAATCATATCATTCTCCTTTTGTAAAATATTTGGACTGATTGAATTCTACTTATTTTTTAGATTCATCTTCCGATAAGATGAAACTCTTTTATCCTGGCTCTTAAATAGAATCACTTGCTCTTTTCTCTTTTCTCTCAAACATGCATGGGATGTGCCTAGTTGCTGATCGAATAAAAACATAAATCTTTTTGAGTTGAATACATCTACAATGAAGAGCCTTCTTATAATTTCAGCGCATGATATTGTAGCAAACACATAAACATTTTTTTTCGGAGAATAAGATTTAGGTCATAGCTACTTGTGTTCATAAGCTTGAAGTAATCTTGAGTGGTTTTGTTAACTAATATGCCCGAGCTATCACATGCGAGACAAGATAGGATTTAAACATGACCAAAAATTAAGATTTATGCAATATAGCATTGATCTACCCTCTATTTTTCTCTTAAAAAAAGAAAAGAAAAGAGAGCGCGAGATAAAGTAGGATTCAAACACGCACATTAGATACTTAAGGTTCAATTCCAAACCATAATAAACAATTAATACATGTTGAAGCATGAGTTTATATATGAAATTCTTAGTTCAAAGTTTTTCAAAAAATATTAATTCAAAGTCATAATTTTTCAAAAAAAAAAATTTGAGATATATATTTATATCTATTTATGTTGGACAAATATAGAAACGGTTATGGATACATATATAAATATTCGAATGCCCAAATTTACATCAATATCTGGATATAAAAATATATCCTTACAAGAATTATCCTGATCCCATTTTATCCGCGAAGGACAAAAGGCAGGCAAATAAGACCGGGAACAAGTTGGAGAGCTAAAAATTTGGCTCGAGTTCGGCTATAATCGTGGCTCGGCCGCGAATCAGGGAAGCGACCAGGACAAAACTCCATCTCTCCCTCGGTATCTCTCTCACTCCCTGCTTCGCTCTCGCTTGCGAGACAAAGATGAGCACCGGTGGTGATGACGCTTCGACGATTCCACCCAACATGACCATCTACATCAACAACCTCAACGAGAAGATCAAAATCGATGGTAAATCCTCTCCCCCATTTCTTTCTCCTTTTCTTTTTGTTTTCATGAGGCGATGCAAGAATCCGTTTTCTTAAGCCCTAAACCCTCAACAGAAGATTAGGGTTTATGTGGTCATGTGCTTTTGTTACTTCTCTTTCTTTGGTATCTCGAGAAAAACCTAGGTTTTTTGTATGCCCTTATTGATTTATTTTACTTCCCTATCGTTCATCTGTTGAATTATAATCTTTGACGAAGTGATATTTCATCAATTCTTGTGTCTAATTCTTGGAGCTAGGAAAATGTTTCGTACCAACGTATTCGGGTCCATAACCATTCATTCCAATGCACGGGATCTTGTAGCAGTTATCAAGCAGGCCATATCAAATTAGTATTACACAGAAGAAATCAATTGTAGAAACTAATATAATTAGATCAGCTCTTCATAGACAAACTTGGGATTTGCTATCCCAGGTAAGATCACTTCAGGATCATGGGATCCTTTTCTATCAGATAAGAAGGGTTGTTGCACAAAATGTACTTCTAAATAATTGTCCCATAGATCCTATATTCATCTATATGAAGAAGAAATAATGTAAGGAAGGGGATTCTCATTTGTACAAATAGTTCCTTGAACTTGGAATGAGCATGAAACAATTAATGATACTTCTTCATCTTTTGGGTTATTCTGTCGGATCGGTCGCTCAATATTTTTGGTCTTCATCCGGACCTGTTGAAAAAAAACAAGGATCCCTTCTTATGGATTCTTGAGAAATGCCTGTTGCAGAAAACATGTTCTTTCCTTTTTCTTTTCTTCCGAGCTGAATACCTCGTGCTCAGTGTTGGTGGTGATCTTCTGAATACATGAACTGCTTTACCTGGTCTATAATATTCCATTTGAATCATAGAGTCTTGATCTTGATTAGTTTGGTGATTGCTAACTCGACATGGATTTGGGTATGAGCCTTGAAACTGACTCTGAATCTGAGTAATATAAGATGGGGTTGTGTGAAAGGAAGAATGATGTCAGATTTGGACATTATGTTTTTTGTGGACTGGATTTGTTCAATAACATCTGAATTTAGGGTACCTCGTAAGATATAGGTGTTTGTTTGACTTGGGGTTTTGGGAGAATTCATATGGCTGATAGTCTTTGAGAAATAGAATGCTCCATGTGCTTAAAGGAAGATGAGAGGGTTATCAACTGCATTTAGAGGTATGGTTTTAGGCTTCAAGATCTGCTTGTGTGAATTAGACTGTTCTGATATGGCCTGCTTGTCTTCATGTGTTGTGAGAGAATTGCTTACTAGTATGTTACATTGGAAAAGGGGTAGGTTTGTGCCAGGCTTATGATTGAAAGTTTCTGTAGTTTGATGTACTAGCTTGACCGCAGAGTGAAATATCTTGCTTTTGTCTGACCTTTAATCAGATGCAGTGTATTACTCTTTAATACTGGAAGGGGAAGCAAGAAAATAATGAACATTTTGGAACTCAAATATTTCATATTCTTCTTTGGTTTTGCCAAAATTTAACAAAGTTTCATTTTTCTGTCAGAAAGCATAACAGAACCTTAAAATAATAAAATTTTAATAAAATAGATAATCAATAGTTTGAAAAGTATCCAGCTGTTTGGAGAATTTCTTGGCTACCGTCCTGACTACTACTAATTTATGGAAACAGGATGGGAGGGGGATGCCAATAATAAAATGGAATGGTTGGTGTAAGAATGGACTTAGAAATGCTTGCTTTGATTGTAATAATAAAGAAGAACTTGTATACAAAGAAGTGAAGAACATTGGCGTGGATGAAGTAAACATTGATTATTGTAACTGTTCTTCTCTTCTTTGGGTGAGAAGACTTCAGTTTAGCTCCAATCAACAAATATGGTTGGACATATGCACCTCATAAGGTCAATAAAATTATACAGTGCGTTGAAACCTGTCCCTTATCAGTCAACAAGCTAAAAGGTGCCTTGTCTGTATCTAAGCTTCACAATATTGTTAAATAGCAAATAAGCAAGATCAGAAGAGGATTGTGGAAGTATTTGATTTGGCCAAGAATCAGCAAATAGCAGATAAGCAGTGTTAACATTATGTATCCCTAAATAATTGTGGAATTCGATTTTTGGGGCTTCCTTTCCTATTCATGGACATCATCTATGACTGATAATTATTTTCCTCTATATTCATAATTTGATGCAACTTCACCTAAATTTTGAGATAATAGTGAAAATGAGCTAAAATTTTCACAATGTAACCATCCTAACAGGCTTGCAATAGTTTCTTGCCACTTCCCTCTTCTAGGTCTTGGTGTATTTATTTGTTCTGCTAATTGTAAGGAGCACAGGCATTTGAGTCAAAACTCATGTAAGCATCAGAAAGCCAAATATTCTGGTCATACTATTCCATGGATTGTTCCAATGGATATTTAAAGTAGATGATGTGTTATGTTTGTATATGCACCATGAGGCGGCATTTGGTATGCCCATTGTTTTCTGCCAGCTTAGCAATCATTTATGAGCAAGTTTATAAAGAAATCCAACTGGTACGAACCATCGACCTCCTAAGTTGGATCTATTCCCACTAGGATCTATTAGTTGGATCTATTTCATAGAATAATTAAGATTTGATTTCCTGAATTTTCTCTCTCTGTTATCATCTCTTCTTCTATGCTTGTCCATTCTTGTTTTATTTCATTCAGATTTTTTCCAGATCTCTCGAAAAGTCCATACTAGCCTGCATAAAGCCTTTAATATTAACTGTGGACCTCTGCAAGTCCTAAAACATTGAATCCTCCCGCAATAGTACCAAACCTCCTCTCTGCTTTGTCTTTGTTAAGCTATTAACCTGATTAGACATCTGATCTGAACATCTGCTGGAGAAAGTCTAGATTAAAATGACCAAAAACCACAGGGCTGTTATCCATTTTGGGCTCTTTGAGTACCAATGTGATGAATTATGATAATATCTCTTAGGAATACTTAAGTGCTATTCAATATCAGGACATGGTTGTCTATTTTGAGTCATTGATTGTTGTTTGATGTTTCACTTTCTCTATATTGCTTTACAGATTTATTTCCTCTTATTCCATTTGAGCTTCTCGTGCTGTTTACTTGAGCTGATTTTATTTGGCTAATATCAATGTCTTGTTAAACAGAACTTAAAAAATCCCTGCATGCTGTTTTTTCACAATTTGGGAAGATATTGGAGGTGCTTGCTTTTAAGACGCTGAAACATAAAGGACAGGCATGGGTTATCTTTGAGGATGTTTCATCAGCAAATGAGGCACTCAAGCGGATGCAAGGATTTCCATTCTATGACAAACCCATGGTAAATGTCAAGGCCTTTTAACCCCAATTATGATGTTTATAAAAAAACTTTTTAGAGCTTTTGTAGCAAATTTTGAATTTTTAAATTAGGGTGTCATCATATGCCTGATAGCTATTCCTTACATCATGCTTTTAAAGTCATATTGAGTTGGCTGTGCTTTGTTGGATCCATGGTGATCTTTTTAACATACAGTTTTTAATGCATGATTGTAATGACTAGGAAACTAATGTTGGTATTCTGCTATAAATTGATGCTACATTAAGAGATTATGAAGATACGCTGTGCTTGTTCTTCTACAAAATTTGCCACACTTGATAACTGAAGTCATTGGAAAGAAAAAGCCCCTCAAAATGTTGACTACCTATTCTCTCTCGAGATTTCTCCCCAAGTTATAGGATTTTCGTCTTCCTTAAGCACATACTCACAAATCGTCCCCCATGACTTATGGAACAAAACGTAAATTTGAGCTGATCTAAGGAAAACCTCATACTAAGAGTACTTCTGATGGTAGATAAGTCTTGATTGTACTGTTTATGCATGTGTTTGTCAACTTTTGTCACAGTTTAGATTATCACAAATTACTCTCACATCTCATTCGAGTGACCAAAATGGATGCTACTTTTGGAGGAAAATGCCCCTTATGTTGTTCATGTAATTTCTTGTTTGGTAATTCCAGGTACAAGTTATAAAGGTGAGATATTAACAATATTTTTAAATTATACCATATTTTTTTCTTGTGTTCTCTTGACATTATTTAGAGGAAGATGGGAACAAGAAGGTTATACTATATATACAAGGATTTACATGCCAACCCGTAATAGTGTGGACAAGGCTTTGATGGTTACGATTATAGAGTCCAACAAGATGATTCAGTTGCGAACTGCTTTGAGACTGTAGAAGCATCAAATGGTGCTCAAGGCTTCGGGAGCTTGGTGTTTTTGCATAGTTCTTTTGGGCCGCATTGTGGGTGTTAGGGTGGTTGATATAATTGTATGTTGTCAGTCTGGGATGTGCCATTCTCAATTGGAGTTATTTACTGATCTCCTTTTGGATGATCGAACAAGAATAAATATCTGTAAACATATTTGAGCGGCGTAATTGCCATGAATGGATGTGTTTTATGGCATCAGTTTGGCTAATGACATTCTCAGTCTGAGTTGTTCTTTAATTTCCTTTTGGATGATCTAATAACAATAATATCTTTGGACCTATTAGGGTGACTTAGTTAAGTTATTGCTGTTGATAAGCTTGGAAGAACGACTCTTCAAAGGAAGACTAGCTTTAGAGTAGAGAATAGAAGTTTGATAGTAGACGTTTGCCATGTGAAAATGAGTGAAAATTTATTAGAATGTTTAAAGACAAGCTTGAAGAAGCGCTCAAGAACTCGAGTGATTCCTAGGTTGGGCACAATGTAATTTCACCTGTCACTAACAAACTCAAGTATAACAAGATTGAAATTCGAATTGCTTTGTTACTTTATGGAATACATGAAAGGGAAGAAGTATAAGAAATTCTGAGGGAAAAAAAGAATAAGAATTAGGATTGTTGGTGTTGTTCTATGCAGAATTTATAAATGGAAACTAGGACAGGATAATGCTGATCATAACAGGAATAGAAATCACTGACAGAAACTAATGTAAATTGATTTTTTAAAAGGAAAATTAGGGTTTGTGTGCATGCATGTTCATTTGTTTGTGACTCTGTGTGTGTGTGTGTGTGTGTGTGAGAGAGAGAGAGAGAGAGAGAGAGAGAGATTCATGCGAAATGTATGCTTTCTTCTTCTAGCTATTATTTGAGTAGTGTCAACCTCAGGATTAAGGGAAGTCTATTTTCCCCTATCCTTTTTTTTTAAAACCAAAAGTTAAGCCATCCTGACAGCATTTATAAGCTCATCGAGTAAGTACCATGGTTGATTGCATTTGTGTGCAAAAAAGCATCCAATACCTAAATTTGATGTATTTAGAAGTTCTGTGTTTCAATTTTTATGCTTAAGAAAATTACTGGTAGTTACTTGCAGGAGACTTATTTTTCATGATTCTGTCCATTAGGCTGGAATTATGCATCTAATGGGTGCTTTAGTTAGTTACCGATAAAACTTTATATCTGTTGCCCTTAATTTCTCTCTTTAATCAAGTTAATATTTTATTTGTAATACAAGTTCAATTTTTTGGTATTTGTTCAATCCTTGAAATTTCCTCTTGTTTCCCCTTTCATTTCATTTATTCTTTGTTACTAGTCTTGGCATTTTCTCTTTTTTTTGGATAACAAGCCCATGGGAAAAGAGAAAAAGATCATTTCTGCTAACAGGTGCTTGAGGAATCATGTGATCATAGCTTAGGTGGCAGTTGTATTTCTACCTTAGTACCTTCTGTCTTACTCATGTAAGAAGATGATAAGGGGAGTGAACAAATGGTAGTTACAAGATAATTCAATTGGTGGTTTTACTGGGTTGTGGATGAGAAAACACATTACCATTCTAATGATCATGGTGGCTTTATTGTTACAGAAATAGTGGGGAAGAAATCATGCTAAACTTGGGCAAAGACTTGATGAAGATCAAGTTGCGGTGTCAGGAATTGGTGTTCTTGTAAGGATACAAGATCAAAAATTAGGATATATGGGTTGGCTGTTAGAGATGATTTTTTTTTGCTTGTAATGTGAAAGTATTAGATGGAGAACATAGAAATAGCCCTCATAATTTTTGCAAGCAAACTGATCTGCACATCTGTCAAGAAAGTACTTTTGGACTAGTTCCAAACTATAAAAAGATGACTTATCTCTCCGGGGCCTTACAATAGATTGCGGATACCTTTAGTCTGCTGCAGCAGCCCGATCAATCACCTTGCCAAAAGCCAAAAACAGAAACGGCCCCAAAGCTTAAAGTGCGATATACCTTCCGAACATGAAAGGAAAGCTGCTGTGCAAATGGTGAATTTTTCTTAACGGAAGTCTGTTTTTGATTGTTCTTCTCGGTTCTTTAAGTCAATAGAAGCGTTTCGTTCCGCTTCGCTAACGCTCGGCTAAGTCGTCGAACCCTCGCGCTGACCGTTCGCTTTCTCAGTAGCGAAAGCGCTTCTCTTTGCCCCTTAACTTAAATGGGTAAGGATATGTATACCTGGGTGAAACTTTTGATATTGGGTTTATGAGTTGCTTGAACCGACTCATTCGAAAGCGTTGAATGCATAATGATGAAAGACAAGGGACTGGAATTGATTGTTGAGAAGGCATCTTGTTCAGCGAGCAGCAGATTCAGCCACCGACCTACAGTTATCCTTAAACTTCCGTGCTTGGTGGAGAAGAAGCGAACAAAGGTACGCTCGCTTGCTGTCTTGTTCTCTGCCGCGGACTGGGATCGCTCGCCAGCTGGGCCCTCTAGAAGAAAGTTGGAGCAACATTGTATGAGAACATATTACCCATCTTCGGGGACAAGGGGCGGAACGACCTCTCGATCAACTTACTGCAGCCCAGGACGGGCGTCGTCGTCTAGGCCTTCTCTGTTGCTCTGATCTCCCCTATGCCTAGGATGTTGTCTGGGCCAAGAGCCATAGTTAGTTGCTGTTTTCATTTGGTTGTTCTTTCTCGTTGTTGATGTCTAAGGCCGTACTCAATTTTACTCGTTGAGACTTCACTTTATATGCTTTAAGCGTATAAAGGCACATAAAGGGCGAGGGACTATTTGGCATTTGCATTATTAATTAGTTGGCAAGTCGGGGCCCTACGCTTTTAGTGCATCCGGGCTGAGTGAGCATAGTAGGGCTATTGAGTGTCATCCCTACCCCAGAATATCTTCCTATTAGCTTATTGTTTAGCCCTCTCTCAAGGGAGTGAGCACACTACTAGTCGTAGGGCGGGAACGGTATAACAGTAGCTACGGTAGCTCAGGCTGTACGGATTGCAGCTATTTCTGAGTGTCTTGCGAACCTTGCTTTACTCAAGCTTTCACGTGGCAAGTTTGTCCCAGGGACTTTTTCGAGAAGAGAATAGAATCGTTGGTTTGACCCACGAACTACGTGGGAAAATAAATAGACCTTAATTAATCATTGGTTTACATTTCCTCACTGATGCATTTTTTGTTGGCGTCAGCT
>JAOXJJ010000773.1:56330-82880 GCA_025769935.1 Phoenix roebelenii
TGGCTGGAGAAAAAAGGGCTAAGCGCACTCCAAGCCAATCCTTTCTTTGATAGAAAAATTCACTTTTGTCAACTAGGACAGACACATCCTTTCCATCTTTTCAGTCAGACGGAATTCTTGGTCAGTGAGATGGCAGGTGGCTAGGGGTGTGGATGAAATGGGCAAGGCAATCCTTTTTCAAAAGAAAAACAAGGCAAAAAAGAAAGAAAAAGATGACTTCTTTTCGCTCGGATCTCTTTCCGTATCCATCCTAGGGTAAGAAGCAGAAGAGAAAGCCCTTGATCCGAGAAAGCCCTTGATCCGAGAAAGAAGGCTTTTCAAAATCAACCACCCGGGAATGAAGGTAGGGCAGAGGCATTCGAAAAAGCTGTTTGGTCGAAGAAAGCCCTTTCGGTGCCCCCTTAAGAGAGAGAAAGGACTGACGGCCCACGGGAGTCCCGTGTGGAAGGGCTCTCGCTCAACGGATCAAAGGTACGCCTTGTCGCATAGGAAAGAAGAAACTTATCATCAATGCTGTCGAAATCGATCGAGTATTTCGAATCTACAGAAAAAACAAAGTGATCCGAATAGGGGTCGAAATCCATAGTTGCACTAAGAACCGTAGCACCAATCCTACAATATGGTTGTAGCCAGAGGATGGGCCGAAGCACCAAGTAGGAGAGGTCAGAGTAGTGGTTGCCGACTGAAAGAGATTCGAGGTTGGGGCAGGATAGTCTAGGTGTCTTTTTTTTTGTGATGTCCACTGAAAGTGCAGCAAACCTATTCTCTTATATTACTTACTACCTGTATCTCGAGAAACGAAAATAAAAAATGACAATCCATTCTATAGTTTGTACTAAATTACTTAGTATGAACGCACATCTCGGCCGTCGAGTAGCTGCTCACCATTTCAAAGTCTATATCTGTTTAGCCCTACTAGCGGAAGCCAAGAATTAATCGCAGTTGTTGGCAGCGCACAACATAAGTCTGACGCATGCTGTATAGCCTACCGTCAAGGGCCCGGCAAACGGAACTCAGAGCTGCTCAAGGGCTTTTTCTTTCGGTACCACTTCAACCACAATACAAACTTTTTGGTATTTTCCGTTTCTTTGGATGATATGATGGGTCAATTATTTGCTAATTCCCTTAGTAAGATATACCATAAACTAGCAAATAAGTTTCATGATAATGGTTATTCGAGTTGTTGTTTCAGCAGTTTTGGAGATCATAAAAAAATCTGGAAATATGGGTCAGAATTAATAAATAATAAGAAATAGTTAAAAAAAATGAAATCTGTCAAGAATAACAAATTTAATGTCATCTCAAAATATATAATATGTTTAGTACCTTTAGATATAATTCTTTTATGGTACTTTCCCGTTGAAACAATAAAAGTATTTTTGAAAATAAAATGTGTAAAAAGTTGTTTTTGGAGTGTACTGTATCAAACATTTGCAGTCTAACATATGGAAGGAGAAAATTTTGTGAAATTTTAGCTCTATGATAGCAAAACCTTTGTCAGAAAATGTACTTTTCCTCTAAATGGTTTTTGAAGTTTGCGTCCCAGTGCTACCAGTTGTTCACAGAGCTTGCAAAATTGAAGTTTTCTCTAGAGAACATATCCCAAATTTAAAGAGATGAAAATATGCATATAAGTAGAATAAAAAACCTTTGTATACATTATATTTGGTGCCATGAGATAGTGACCCACCCCAATTTCTTATCAGGTTTGGGCTGAAACCCAAACCTTCGATTATTCCTTTTGGAGTTTGTAAACAAAATTTTAGTCATGGAACCATATAACATTCATGATAAAAAAGAAAAGGATATGACACTTAAGAATAATTCTTTGATCTTTCATGCATATGTTGTTTAACAGTTGAAACTTGAAATGGTCATGAACTTATGTGATAACCTGTACAAAAATGTCTTTCAATGGGACACTTCAGTAGCTGGTTAAATATATCAACACTTCTAGCTGACATATGGACTCCATTTTGAGTGTTCCCATGAGTGCCATGTTGTGTCATGTGGTGTCTAATGTCCAGACATGTCAACATTTTAGGGATCTGGGAATTGAATGTTCTGATGATGCAGCAGTTAGCATTTGAAAATAAGTTCTTGAAGTGACATATCGAATGATGAAAAAATGCTTTCAACTTATATCCTACAACCTCAAAGCTATTCAAGTTTCTCAATTTTTCATCTTTTCTCCTACCAGTGCAAATGTAATAGCAGGGTTGGTCTTTAGTGCATGCAAGAGGTCATTTGTGTTAGCCCCAAATATTTTCTGTTTCTAAGTGTTTATATTGTGGCATTCTGCTTTGATTTTTTCCCTGCTTACATTCTTGTCCCATAGTGGGACCGCTACTTTCTCTGCCCTTCATAATGATACAGATGGTTTGTTAAAATGCAGAGAATTCAGTATGCAAAGACCAAATCAGATATAATAGCAAAAGCTGATGGTACTTTTGTCCCTCGTGAAAGACGGAAGAGGCATGAAGAAAGGGGTAAGACTGGGCTTTGGTGTTTTTTATGTTACTTAACCCCCCCGTCCCCTCCCTCCCTCCCTCCCTCCTTTCCTCCTCCTCCTCCTCTTTCTCTCTCTCTTTGTCTCCTTATGTAAGAAAACTGCTTATTTCTATGTTATGTAATTTGGTGATTCAATTTCTGGCTTCTAAGCTCTTCTATTCTTTATGAATCATTTCATGGTAGATATGAGCATAACTGTATAAACATAACCATCTAGCCTTTCCGAACTATTTGAGATTGGCTTTACGGATCCCTGTTTGCCAAGTAGTCCTATTTATTGGGTGTTTGAAGGATCAATAAGTAATGCTGGTTGATTATTTAACTTGGAAAATGCCACCTCAGTTTTCTTTGACACAAATATGATGTACTAGTAGATAAGTGACTAAACTAATGCTTTTCAGATGCTAAGTTAACAACATTGATCATTTCATAAATATACACAATAAGGGGCTCAATCTCAACTCCTGCCTATCTTGAGCCATTATATTACATAATTTACCTATCAAAACTTTAAAGAATCTGTTGTATTAGATATATATCTACTTAATTTGCATTATTTTGATAGGAAACATTGCTTACATTTTTTCTGGTTATGATACTATGCAGCTGAAAGAAAGCGGCGAGAGCAACAGCTTGATGCTACCCAAACTGGATCTGGCCCCTACGGAGCTACACCACCAGTATGCATTCTGAGATTTTTCTTTCATATTTTGGATCCTGCCATGACCTGTTCTAGAACTATAATAACTTTCCAAGGAGGTTATGTCTAGCCTTCTTCGCAAACTTTTCCATAAAATGTGTTTAACATGCAAAGTTACAGTTATAACTTCTGAAAAATGCAACAGCATGAATATATTAACTACCTTGGCTACCCTCTTGTGCCTTATATCGGCATGATTAATGCCCATCCAAATCGAATTTGCCATAAAATTGGAAGGTCCAACCCAAGCAGTGTTCTTATCTTTATGAAACTGAAATCCATCCCATACATTAAAAAAATTAATAAATGAAAAAACTCAATATTTGATTCCGCACTTTCTCTAACTCATCTGCTGCCCCCACTGCTTTTGGAATTGCATATTCTGTCTCCTTGTATGTATTCAAAACAATCCATCTGTTTTGTAGTCTTTTGTGTAATTTCAAGAAGATCCACCAAACACAACTTTTTTCTTCTTGTGCAGGATTATAATAGTTGATGCCAGCTTCTAATTTCATTCAAGATCGTAGTTATCCATTCAAGGCCTTTCCGCCCCACTTGTTTGAGATCAGAACCATCTTACAAACCCCCTCAAATGCGAGATTTTATGCATTAGAATAACCCAAACTCAACAACAACTTGATATGATTCTCTATAAGGTTTTACTTGTAGGACACAAATTAGCTTGTTATTCAGACATATGAACAAACTAATAACAGAAGCAAGGAAAAGAGAAAAGCAGTGTTTTTGTTTGATAAGTTTGAAATCTTATAGGACAGGAGATGTCCTTAGATGCTTTTTGTTCCATATGCACAGATTCTCAGTCTTTTCCCTGAATAGGACATGGCGGTCCGATATGAGGTATCTTAGGTTGTGGTTTTAAATATGAGAGTTCATTGTGATAATAGAGCTTGAGGATGGTTTTGTTCAAACTATATACTGATCTTTATAAAAACTTACATGACATGGTGTAGTTGAGTTCTTAAAACGGATAGATCCACTGTTTAAAATAATATTTAGCTACTAGTAATTAAATAACAAGAGGTTACGGCTTTCTACTTATAATGTATCACCTTTGCCGATCACATTGAAGTCACAAATGATTTTACCGGAGGCTGATAGAATTGATTCAAAGATAAATATGAGACTTATCTGTTTCATGTCTTTTGTAGGGAAGCTTAGCAAAGTAGTGGTCTCAAACTTTGGGCCATGTTATGTGATATGAAAATATATGGTTCTCTGGTGGCAGATCCTACACTTCTAGCTTATACATTGGTCTCATGCCCAACCCATATGCAAATTTATTACCAAAAACTGACTTTTTTTGCACATATTGTATATTACGATTATAAGGATACATATTGTGTTACAAGAAATTACCTGTATAGCACCATTCCCAGAGCTGTATTCACATATTTGTATTATTTTAGACAAGAAGTGTTATACATGCATATGGGTTAGATACCAAACTTGGCTACTTCTAGCAATGGGAGCAAAAGATGTTGCTTATTTGCCCTGATAGTGGTATATGACACCTGTTAGCAATACAACATGAATAATTATATGATAGCACCAATTTCTTGAATCCTCGATTGGAACAAGATTTAGCACCAGCAGTATTCTGTGTTAGGGAGTGAAGGGATACATGCTTGGGTGACAGGCACCGATATGTGCAGAATTTCTATTGGTGGGAGAGGATGTTTGCTGAAGTATTTGTTAAGTTGGGTCCTTCATAGCTCATATAAATACTTCCCTGCATTTTCTGATTTGATCTTTTTCTTGTTAAGAAATTTAATGTAACAGACCTGAATGGCCAGTTTATTTTTTGATGCTTATGGTTGAACATCAGTAATAATCCCTGCATTGTTGTCTGAAAGTGAGCAGCAATGCTGTTACTTGAACCTGCTTACCAGCATCTCTGATATCAAAGGAATGTTAAAAGGAAAAAGGAATGATTCATAGAACCATGCTTCAAACAGAAGTCGACAATGTAGATCATTGTTGCAATCTATAATAATTTGAGCTCATGAGCTATCTGATATATTTAGGTTTTTTCCTGGTGTGTTTGTATGCATGCTTGTGCTGATGGTTATAGTTTGTCTTTTACATATATTGTTGCCTGGTGGGTGCTCTGATTTCCTAAGCCTTTTTTTTTCCTTTTCTTCTTTTAAAGAAAATTTTCCTAATCTACTTTCACATGAAAAAAATGCAGCTTTCTCAATTGCCTTATCCTGGAGGGGCTAAATCGATGATTCCTGAAGCACCAGCACTGCCAAACAGCATACTCTTCGTTCAGAATCTTCCCCATGAGACTACTCCCATGATGCTGCAAATGCTCTTCTGTCAGTATCCTGGTTTCAAGGAGGTTAGAATGGTAGAAGCAAAGCCTGGAATTGCTTTTGTGGAGTATGGAGATGAGATGCAGGCTACACTTGCCATGCAAGGTCTTCAGGGTTTCAAGATTACACAACAGAATCCTATGCTTATCACATATGCAAAGAAGTAGGCTATGTGCGAATTTCTGGTCTGTTTCACTAGGGTTTTCTATTGGTGCAGCTTTAGCAAGGGTACTTCCTTCAGTCTGGGAAGTTTTGGATATTCCATTTTGGTTGAACATGTTGATGTATCCAAGGGGGAATTACATTATGTGGAACTTTCTCATTCTCAACACTGACCAATTCTCTTCAAGCATTGGTTTGTCCGTAGATCTTTTCTCAGGGGCTCCGTTTGTTGGCTTCTGTTCTCTTCAGAGGTTTATCACGTTCTATGGACCTCTGACAGCGGCGTTTATGTTAGTCTGTGACACCAGGATCATATTTTGATTTTTGATCAGCATGGAGGTGTCGATCCGGATGTTATTTGTCATTCGCAACATTGTGATCATAGAATATCTGGCAGTCTTTCAATGTTCGGATCTAATATTCCTCATTGATAGCTAGCTGCTGCTAGCATTGATCACCTCACCATGGAACACCTCACTACTGTAGACCTTCGATGCATCCTCAGGATGAGCAGCTCTCTTGGGAAGAGCAGCATTTGATAAATCAGCGTTACTGGAAGCCCATGTCTCCACCTCTATGAGTGCTTTAAATGCCCATATGACTAGAGAGAACAAAGCATCAGTGGTAGAACTCGACATTCAGATAGCATTGGCCGAGTCAATGGGAGTATGTTTGAGTTTACTTCTTAATTATTTTGTGCTATAAGAATGAAATTAGTTCCCTATATGAAACATTGTTATATTTCCTGTTCATCCACGCTCTCTTGCTCTGAGGGAACTTGCAGCAGGTTGCAGGTGGTTGCATGAGCTTAGGCTGTGACCGTTACACTACATACCTGTTGATGATTAGGTTTACGTTGAGCAGCAGCTCCTTTAGCTTAAAATTGTCGTTACGGGAATTACGGCAGCAAATGATGGCTAATAACAGACCTACAGTCTGCCGCAATATCTGTCCAACCTTCCATTGAATTTTCAAATGAGGGTTGATGCGAGTGATGGTGATCATGAGATTTCATCCTGTTATCTGCAGCCAACTTAGCATTCAAGCTTTATTAGCACAAGTGATACAAAGCTCATCGATCATACACTTGGAAACCTTTTTTATAGGTGAGCATCCATTTCCGATGCCTTCAGAAATCATCAACATTCCTTTCGACATGAAATGACCTGAGGATCCTGTATCAACTTCCTTGTAGCTGCACCTTCAGAAGAAGGTAGGTCTCCCAGGGAATCAGAATAACAGGACAAACGAGGTTCTTACAACGTAGTACACGAGGGAAGAGAAAGCACCTATTTCACTTTTACTGATCCCAAAAATCCTGATCTCTCTACTTTTACAACCAAGCAAGATACAGGGAATTCAAGGTTGACCTCGAATTTAAATGTCCATTCACCAAAAGATAAGTATAGAAAAGGAAAGAAGAGTAACCAATGGCGAAAAACATGTGCCATCAACAGCATATAGAATATTTCCCTAAATAGTAGTATATAGCATATTAATTTGTAACTTATAAATATTTAATAATATGAATATGCATCTAGCTTGTGATTTGGGCATATTTCTTGAGGGACCATTTGATCAAGGAAAAAATCATGAATGTGTTAAGGCTATTGCAAAAGAAAACAAAATATTGTCGTTAAATTGGAATGTGTCGGACTGCTACAGGCCTGGATCTCAATTGGGTGAGCCAAGATAGGTTTTATAGACCAAACTAATTAGCTGCATATACATATATATACATAAAGGAGAGAGTATGACTAATATGCGCATCTCCATGCAATAGTTCAAATCAAGTGAATCTAGCCCGTAAGGCTAGCACCAATGATCCAAGCCATTAGATACAATTTACTCTCTCTAAACTACTTACTACTTGCGTCAATCTTTAGGGTATAAAGATGATGAATACAGTTTATCCAATCCACCATCACTTTAAATCAATTTTCAGTTGGAAAAAATGAAAACCTTTTCCAGAACATCTCATAAATTCCCCATGTGAGGCCAATTTAGACAAGAAACATTTGTGGAATTTAGTCGAACTCTCTTAGCACTAACCTAGCATAAGCATTTCAATTACATATTTGTTTTGTCCAGCATATTTGATCATCCAAACACTGTATAAGGTAACAGTATGCTCAATATATCTGGAAACATTATGAACTGAAAGAACACAACAAAAAATGAGAATAGTCGATTTCAACTATTATTTAGATGACTATTTGATGATCATAGCCTTTATTTTGCCATCCTACGACACTGGCTGAGTTAGCAGAAGTTAACTCCATTTCCACTATGACTTTTGATAAAGCCCTTAACGCACCGCATGCTTCATATAGACTTCCATAAAATTACAATTTCTTACAACCCCTGGACTTCTCTATCATTTGTTACATAGGATCCCTCTTGGTGTAAGTAATAGACAAACTGCTGAACTGAAACAAACAAACAATATGAGAAATTCTACACCCTCTCCAACTCGGTGACATGCTTCTCCAGCTGGTCCTTCAACTCCTTCCTCCACCCTTGAATGAGTTTCTCGTGCTTCTTAATCAGCTCAGACTTGGCTTTCAACTCTTCTTCCATGATGGAGATCTCCTGGCAACATAATCCAGAGACAAAATTGTGAGAAAATAGCCCCATATTCATTAAATTTCAAGGAAAAGAAGCATAAGATACTTGTGAGGAAGACTTTCCTACGGTATCTCAGAAAATTGTCTTCAATGGAGTTGTACCTTTCGAAGCATTTCTTCCTTGGTGGGCTGATCCTCACGTTGCAGCCCAATGAAATACAATTGAAGCCTCTTCGCAGACTCCATAAAATCTCTTGCATGCCTTTCAACATCAACTGTTTGCAATCAAAAAGCATGATTGAACAGGAAACATTTAGTTTACAATTACATTACAGAAGCAGATGACAATATGTTCATTCCTGGCATGCATTTTGGCATGTGGTAAAAAAGAATTGATATTTCTAAGTTGTGCCTTCTCCGGCTGCCTTAATGTGCTGTTTTATGGATCAAGAGTTCTGCATGCCATTATGCTTTATAAGAATACTGGTAGATGTTTGTACCCAGGAAAACTATGGCTTTGTTTGGATGCTATGAAAGAAAAAGAAATGAAAATTTATGTGAGGAGACGTGTAGGCATGTGTTTACTCCTAAATTGGTTGCGTAATAGAAAGATCTTGGATACTTATACAAAACCAAAGAACTCAAGTAATACCTTCTAGTTCTAGTTACTAGAGGCAAAGCAGCACAAACCCTTTTAGGATTGACCATAGCTAATCGTGATTGTTGTGACCAGATTTAAATTTGATTGGATATCGTCCCTAAGCGTGGCGATAACGGGGCTTAAATAAGGAGAGAGTATTTGAGGTCTCATGCAAGCATGTATTTTGTCCCTTAATAGTTGTACATTGGAGAAGTCAGAGGTACTTATACAGAAGAAGATTAAAAATCAAGATCTATAATGATATTAAGAACCTCATTTTATAATATGTGATTGGCTCAAAAATTTTGCATTACGATGGCTCAATATATTAGACTTGTAAATAGAAGTTGCTCGCATTTTTATGATCTTGAAGTGAAGATAGGGGCACAAGCTCACATAGAAAAAGAAAATACCATTACAATTTTCCATGACAGGACAAAGAAAGTATGAAAGTCTTTTACAAACAGATATTTTGATAAAGAGGATGAAGCAACTGCATTAAATTTACTAAGTAGTAGCTACAAAGGGCATGATGGTAATCTAACTTTGCTGGTTGCTTTGTATTTTACTCAGCCTAATTATATACATAAAGAGATCATGTTTTGCTCTTTCCTCAGAAATTGTGGTTCACGCAATGCCGGAAGAAAAGGACAAAAAGGATATAATAGCAATCAATCTTTAAAAATTCTTAACGAACTTTCGACTGAAAATATGATTATAATGAAACTAAATGCTTCTGCAGATAATCATTGTTGAATTACAAGTAATCCATCCCCAGCACATCTTTACTCGTGAATTTTGAGTTGATTCCTAAATGAGAATCTAGATCTTAAATTACATTTGCTGAGGTTTAACATGATGACCAGTTGCAATTAATGGTCTGCAGAATCCACTGGGAATAATCCATTGAGATTGTAAGATGTGATCTGAAGCTCTGATCACTGTGCATAAGAAAAAATGTGGTAATAACTATTAAATGATGACAAAGATGACATAATCTAATGATTCCACCAACTCTGACTGTGTAACAGAAGATTAACACTGAAATCAGCTAAGTTGCTCTGGCAAGTAGTCTTCAGGGCTAAAACAAACTCAGTAGAATTGAGGCCTCAAAAGAACCTAACATGAAAAGTTCCCCTCCTAGGACATAACCTAAATCACTTCATCCAAAAAAAATAGCCAAGTCAAAAATGACAAGATAGAGTTATCACACACTCTCACTATCTTAGAAAAGCTATCTTTTACACCCCAAAGATGCACCATGTCCTCCATATGCCCTGACCATCAAGTTCAACCTCAAGCCACCTAAGATTTCTTACCTAGAAAATGAAGCAGACAGGCCATAGTGACTAGGCTAACAAAATTGAGGTCTCCTACTAACTCAGTGGTCTCGTAATGAGGTTTTAGAAAGGAGTGGGAAAATGATGGACTGATAGATGATATACTTGAGTGCTTTTAGGATAAGTTCTTCTATTAGGAGGTGCGGGAGAAGTATTACTTGGCAACCCTCTTTTTTTCCTTTTCCATTAGGATTCGTTCTTGTTCGTACATCATTATTTTATATTCTGTCAAATTTCTATTTTGTAGCTGCTGCACAGCTCTTGGAGGAGGTGACTGTCAGCTAGCAAAGCCCAAGGGAATTGGTGATCTTCTCATTGTAGTCCTTCACAATAAACTAATGCATAATTCTTCCATTTTAAACTATTCGACAATGATTTGATTCTTATAAATGCCACTTAATCAAGCTGAGTAGTTGAACAGCTCCTTCAACAATCAGATTGAAGCTTGATCAATGAAATCGTCAAGAACAAGAATCTCAAGTATAAAGATTAACCAGATCAACACATTCACAAAAAAGACAAATATCAATGGAAAGCCTCAAAATATTGGATAAAATCTTGGGTTTTCCTTATAACCAAGCACCAGAAAGAGGGAATAAGCTGCACAAACTCCAAGCTTTCAGCGGTTCACACTTCAAATCAATCGACCAAAACTGATTCAAGACCAAGAATTCATCTATAAAAGTGTTCACTTGCAAAAGTTCAATCACAACTTGAGCGCATCCAAACAAATTCTCCTTTGATTAAGACAACCATTCGTTAACCAACACGTTTTTCGGGACAGAACAAAAGAGACCCAGCCCACAATCCCATATTTGCTAACGTAGAGCCAAAAAAAAACACTCCAATCAGTCCAAGATCCAATCTTTCTACACTAAACCATCACTAGGAACAAAATCTAGAGTAAAAGAGGACTAATAGATCGAGATGAGAGCTGAGAGAGAGAGAGAGAGAGAGAGGAGAAAGAAGGGATGCCGAGGACTGACTCTGGTGGGAGGAGTGGACGGAGCGGTCGACGGCTTGCAGTTCGCGGGCGGGGAGGCAGGGGAGCAGCGCCGCCTCCAGCGCCGCCACGCAGGCCATCATCTCCTCCCGCTGCCTCTGTTGCTGCGGCGGCTGAGACAGCGACGGAGATCGCGCCGGCGACTCCGTTTGGGCCTGCTGCTGCTCCGCCATCGGAGATACCTCTTCCTCGAGGGGTGAAGCCCTTTAGCCTTTTCGAGGGAATAGAAACGCTGAAATGGGTCAAAATTATGTTAGGGGTTCAAACTAGCTTTAGAAATCCAGATGTTACTTCCAAATCAATGTCTTATTTTTTTTGACCTGAACCCTAGTTTCATGATTTCGAGAGATACCGATAAACAATTTTCTTCTTGAGGTTAAAAGAGTCATTTTACTATATGACCATTCCATAATTCGAGGAAATATTTCTCGAGACAAAAAAAGAGAAGAACAATTACTTAAACATCGCTTGAATCTCATCTCCTACAATAACGGCAGAAGCATAAGAAAATTACTGTTGCGTCAAATTTATTTTTGGAATTTGACTGAAAGCCACAAACAATTAATTACTTAGTATTTGAGCTCCACTAAGGACATATTTGGGTGCGGGAAACCAGACTATAAAATAAAAATGAAAATAAATAACTTCCATCCTAACCATTTAGTTAAAGAAAGTTTTATTTCTATTTCAATTTTAGATAGGAATGAAAATAGTCTAATCCTCTAAAACATAATCCATACTATCTTCTAGTATTCAAATTTCATTCTAATCTTAATTCTAATTTCAGTCATGAACTAAATGTATAGGGAGTTATGGTCATGTCGATTTTTATTCCAATTCATTTTGATCCCGATTCTAATTTAAATTGCAAACCAAATATGTGCCAAGTTCTAAGCATATTTATATTTAGTCTTTTTATAATATAGGATGCTTCGAGCTTCAAAATGTATTTCGGAGCCATCTAATGTCATGGTTTTCTTCATCACTCCTCATGTGCTCTTCAAGAAAAGAAGAAAGGCTAGGGAAGCATGCTGAAATCATGTCAATAGAGCTCTTTTCTGCCAGCCATCATTGTTTAGGGAAATTTACCTGAATTCAAGATGGAATTCATATGGTTATTTAATTTAATCACATACAATACGGATTGGTACCAAAGTATGATGAAATAAAGCCATGTGTCACCAACCTGGTGCTCACATGGTATAAATGAGGACCTTTGTAGATATACGCGATGCAGTGGCACTCCTGCCATATTTATTGATGCTCATGTTCTTATCGAGCGAAAGGTACGAAATCAAATAGATTAAATTTTTGATAAAAAAAAGGTACTATGTGAAATCTTCATTTATAATGTTGTCTTGTGATTCATAGAGCTCTGTCTTGCGATAACATGCAAACCTTAACAACTATTTGACATAGTTTAGATGAGCGCACTCGGAATTATACAAATATAGAACCATTTATTTCAACCAAAGCACCATATGGAATTCTCAAAAATCCTCAAATATTAGCTCTGAAACAAGCAGCGGCCATTCAGTATGCAACGTCAAGTCATTCCTCCCTCCAAGGAGGATGGGCATTGCATGAAAGGGTGGGCCGAGAGGGAATGGAGAGTAGAGAAAAGTGGGATATTGAGAAGGTTGAAAATCTTGTAGCCTTTACAAAATTAAAAAAAAAATTCTAAGCCTCATTTTAAAAGATTGCAGCATGAGTGCATCCTATTCCTATATGACTCATCCTATATATGGAAGAGTTGAACTTGGTCCAACAAGATTCCTTAAAGCATGCCACCCTAATAGAAAATAACAAGGCATTGGAACCACCCACCACATTTGCAGGGCTAAACAGCAGCTATTACATTACTGCTTTATGGTTATACCCATAACTCATGTAATAAATAAACATAACAAAATTAAATTGCCCATTAATGTTTATGAGTCCTCTGCACATGAAAGAAAAACCTAGGAGAATCTGAATCGATTCTCCACTTGGTGGAGACTGAGGAAGGAGGCCAGCCCTTCAACGATATGGCTGCTCGACAGTTAACCATAGCCAAGCACCAAGCATCACCTCGCGAAAGTGTGGCAATGAAGAATGACTAGAGCCATTATGGGGCTTTATTTCAGTTAGTAATATAGAGTAATTAATAACACCATATATACTTTGAACTTCCGATAATGCATCACACCTCTTGATCGAGGAAGATCTTTGAATTGCAAAGCAGCTGCTAGAAGGTAACTATTAAGAATGTGATACTCTTCCATGTTTTTAAGGATGACAGACAAAAGCACCTGATACACCCTTCTTTTTTTTTAAGAATTTGATGATTATATACCACCACCCACTTTTGAATCTGAATCCTCCCAGAGAGAGGTGCCAACCAGCTGAGCTACACTTGATCAAGATTGAAATTGTTGTTTACATCCCTGTCCAGATGGATGAGTTCTTAAGAGTGTACAGCAGTATGAACTATTAATCATTTGATTAGTTACTAAACAGACAGTATTGAGGCGGGGAAAAAGCTGCCCAGTTTTATAATTAAAAGGACCAATTTCTTTCAACAGCCATGACAAACCTCAGCTTTTACCAGAGTTCTAGAACTACCTCATAAGCATACATGCACAACTGCAAGGTCTCAGTTTAGAACATTGCTCATAAAGAAAACCTGTTGCTTGCTAAACATCTCTAGTAGCATGAAAATCTAAACACCTTCCTGATACATAGGACACACATAAGAAATGATACAAAATAACCATCATCAATTTAACTTGTTTCTGCTTTAATAATTAAACTGCAATCTGTTGCTAATACTACACGGTGAAATCCACAGAATTATCGTAAGCATGAATACAGTGGAAAATACTTGAGGGATGTTCCACATAAAGGCCTTACAACATTCTAGGAATATGCGATCCCTGTGTCATTATTCACCCCTTTATTACATCATCTTCAAAGAGAGATTTTGCCAGAAAGGTCACTCTACATTCGAGCCTTTGCCTGATTTACTTGGGCACTCTGCATAAATTTGATATATAGAATCAATGATTGCTTGGTGAGAATAAGAAGCTACAACAACAAAGACCAGTCACAAAGTAAATGCAGCAGTCTCCTCACCAGAGATAGACCTTTAGAAGCTCTTTCTGCCAGATACGTACAGGGCTTGAAGAGTTCACCATACATATTTGACCATGCATCCAATCTCGAGTGGATGTAATTTGCACCAAGAGAGTCTGCCCAAAACATTATGCCACCCCTGGTTTGAAGTACAAGTTTAGAAGAAATATTAGGTTGAAAATTATATCTCCTATTAATCAACATCCAGCTAAAGAAATAAACCTGTAAGGGGGGAAGCCCATGCCCATGATGGAAGCAATATCAAGATCTGATGCTTTCACAGCAATTCCCTCATCAAGGACTCGGCAGGCCTCATTTACAACGGGAAGGAATACCATTTCTACTATATCCTTATCTGCTAACTTCATTAGCTGCAGCCAAACACACAAAGCACATAAGCAATGAAGTGGCAAATCTGATACACGTCACCTTTGATCATTATTTATGATGAAAAAGACGCCAGGATGCATCTGATTAGATATGCACAGATTCTGGAGCTTTTATGCTCTAGGCTTTCCGTTTAGCAACATCAAATATCATAATCCAGTTATATTCATCCCACAAAACCAGTATTACATGGACCACAGTCGTTATTTATTTCTGGCAGGTCCAAACCACATCGATAACTATGCCATGCCCACTGTGATGCAGGCCATCTAAAAAATCAAGCATATTTATGGTTCTGGTTTCATTGATCATCTCATTACAGGAAGACAGATCATCACTGCCTATCTTACTAGAATTACGTAAGATCAGAGATACTGGAATCCGACAAGAACCCAAAATATGATACCTCTGGCTGCTGCAAAGAAGAGAGCAAATTACCTACTTCTTATAAAAGGGGAAAATTGCGTACAGTACAAACATGAAACAGATGTTTTAAATGCTTTCTCCTAAATTTATAATACAGTACAGTACAAAATTCCCAACAATTGAACATAAATAGAATCAATCTACCTCATGCAAAGTCACTGATTAAACTCTGATGTTGTCAATTATCAAAATGAATTAGAAAAAGAAAAATCAGTTGTCAAGGACTCTTTCAGCATTCTATCTCTGGTAGCAATTTCTATGTAATATGCATGCACCCCTTCATTATGCACTCTTGACCTGCTAATGCAGGGTTCATCAACGAACCATTAGCAAGTTGTGAGCCCATCACTATGAACTTCGAAAAGTGATGATTTGTGGGCAAAACATGGATTATGATGGGAATATTTATAAAAGTCGAGTTAGGTTGTATGAAGAGTTTAAAATATAGCAGTGAAGTAAACAACTCATTCTTTGGCTTGTTCACGTCTATATTGGTTATTAAGTCAATGCTTTTCTTTTCCAAACTTTTGGTAACGTTTAAACCAATGCATTATATCTGTACAAGAAAACAAAAAGGTCGATCAACATTGCACTAGTTAAATGGCCAAAATACCTCATGCCATCAATCCAGTATACCCCATTATATATATTATATACTATCAACCCAGTCTAACAAATGTGAGGAAGCATGCATGCACACATTTTTACAAACTAGCCTAAAACTGAAACTTCCATTCTAGTCAATAATGAGTGGCAAGAGAACCTCAAGATCAGGGGTAATGCCAGCCATGCTCCTTGATTTCTCGATGTACTTCTTTATTTCAGGGTCTGGACTGGCCTTCCGCTTCTCATATTTATAGAACCCCTTTCCAGTAGCTTCACCTGTCATGAATGACATAAATGGTGGATGAGCATCGGATATTCGTATTAGGGTATTAACATGCCACAGCAAAGACAGGAGATTTTATCATAGAGTGAGTGAAATGAAAGTAACTGCAGGATGAACACTATCAGGCAATGTCTTATACCTGATCTCTCATCCTCAAGCATTATCGACATTAACATTGATTTATAGACTCTTTCAGGGAAATTTTCAAGGTATTGCATACCAGTAGCTACTGCAACCCCAAAACCAACCAGATCGGTAAGCCTGTGTGGCAAAAGAAAAGACCAGCATCACTATTGCAAAGTCAAGAAGCAGTATTCTTCCTATATCCACCCAAAAACTACACGACAGCAATATTGGAGATGTTATCCCGTTCAAATAGTTTTGCTGATGAATAGTAAAACAAAATTATAGTTTTGACAAATCATTTTCTGCATACCTGAAAGGGCCCATTGGCATTCCAAATTTGGTACATGCACGATCAATCTTATAGACATCAACACCACGATCAACTAAAAAAAGTGCTGACTGAGTGTAAGGAAAGAACATCCTGTTGACAGCAAAGCCAGTACAATTCCCAACTACAATTGGAGTCTTGCGAATCTTCTTCCCAACATCTAGTAAGTCCGCAATAACTTGTGGAGATGTTTTACGAGTCCGAACTATTTCCAGGAGTGGCATGATATGAGCAGGACTGAAGAAGAAACATTATCAGTAGGAGAATAAAGAGCAAAAAACTATAAAGAAACGTAGCTCGAATTACCTAAAGAAATGTGCACCAACAATACGATCCTGAGACATGGTTTTTTCTCCTATTAAATTGAGATCTATTGTTGAAGTGTTGGTAGCAAGTACGCAATGGGGCGAGCAAAATTTCTCAAGATCAGCAAATATTTGCTGCTTCAATGACACGTTCTCAATGACCGCCTGCCATGATACAATTTTCAATGGCAAGATTAAATAAGGCAAAAAAAATACTTATAACAAAAAGATAAAAAAGAGGGAAGAAAAAGAGTGTGGTGCTTTGTCTTGCCTCAATGACCATATCCACATCTTTAAAGAGTTGGTAATCAAGAACACCAGTAAGAAGCGAGAGGGTCCTCTCACACTTCTCTTGAGACATTTTTCCTTTATTGACACGACTCTGCAAATTGGCTGAAAAGTTGCAGCAATATAAGCATTTGAAATTTCTAAAACAGAATTTCTGAAAAGGGCCCTCAATGCCCAGAAGAGTACCATAAATTAATACGCATGTACCTTTGACTCTGTCAATCCCTGCTTTTAAGAATTTCTCATTGATTTCTTTTAGTATTACAGGATAATTGCTCAGGATTAGTGCAGTTGCAATTCCAGAACCCATCAGACCTCCTCCAAGAATAGCAACTTTAGTTATTTTTCTGGGAACGAAACCCAAGTCAGTGACACCGGGTACCTGTCACCAGAATTTGTGATGCCATATCATCATATGAGATTTTTCAGTCTTTCTTTTTCCAAAAAAGCTGCACAGCTATGTATCAGAAAATAACATGAAACAACTAAGGACCTCCTAAACATACCCAGCAACAGAATCATGCATTTTTTGTTCATTTAATATGTGACTATAGGTATTCAACATCCATATATACACTGTAGAACATGCTTTCTAATTCCATGATTGATATAACTAACTCAGCAAAATTGACAATAGCTCATCAAAATGTCCGTGCTGAAAGTCTCAACTTAGATTTATTAATGGTGTATTCAAAAGCCGATAAATTATTACTCATTAGGTGACTTTTGAGGTCATAATTTTATGGGCTGTGGCATACAAATTATGTAAGAGTACTTGCTTTCTGCCAGCAAGGCCAAGCATCCCACTTGCTGTTTAACCAGTATATTGACATCAGAGCTCCAATGAAAGAATTCAAGGTGCACAACCAAATAACCCAACCTAATCCTCTGAGAACAGAATGCCTTTCATCATGAATTACTGAAAACAGGCTTGAAGTTCAGATAGGGTCTTTCAGTAATTCCTCGATCCTTTCAAGCACTTGACTTCCTAGTCAACATTCTAGGCTGTTGCTTTATAATACCCGAAACTGTTGAAGAAATTAGAGTTACCAAGTAAGAAGGAATAATATGTTACAAATTGGTTTGACCTGAAAAAGGCAATGTCTCTAGGTTATTCATGCCATTACGGATTCTGGAAATAGTGCTTATTGGGAATATTAGAGAGATTCATTCGTTCATACATGCATACACATGGATGCATGCAGATGCCTTTTGGTCTTCTTCATGGGTAACTCAAATTTAAAAAGGTTAGATAGGTCATTCAATTGTAGGTGTTAAATTCCCAACAGCTGGAAGGCTGAGTCAATAATGACATACTCAGAGCATGTGAAAATGACTGAAATGCCCTTTATCTGCACAAAGAAAAGCTGAGAGGGTTTTTGTCATTTTCAAGGTGTTCACAAGTTCCTCCTGTAATCCCTCTTAGTGTGATACATGCATCTGATACTGGGACATCTCGATGAATCATTTCCTGCCGCTGAAAAGATTAAAATTTGGCAAAAGAGCTTCCCCAGGCTTCTAGCATCTTCTTCAATATACTTGTCCCAAAAGCTTGTCTCCAGTAGTAATTCATATTATTTTCAGGGACATGTTGATGGTTATGTAGGTACAACAGCATCCTATGCAACTTTCAAGGAAGCATGACCCATTCAAAAGAAAGAATGCAACTAATGCAAAGTAAAGGAAGATAGCAACCCTAGAACTACCTTCGAGGTTGCACGTTGTGCAAAAAAGACATGAACCAAGCTCTTGCATGTGTCAGAGAAAAGAAGTGTCTGGAAAGCCTTCACTTCCTGCAAAAAAGGAAGGAGTTTCAGATCATAAGAGCTTGGCTTGTCATAGCTAGGAGACTTCGAAGTAAGTACATTAACTAAAGTTAAAGCTGAGAGATTTTGAGAATAATAGCATACTAGCATTTACCTTCCAAAGTCCAGCACGAGGTCCTGATACTATACCCTCTTCAATTACATCAAGACAAACCAATGGGTGCTGGAGATTGGGAGCTCGTTTTTGAGTTTGAGCTCTTGCAAACTTTAGTATCTCCCTAGCCTCTCCAAGAGGCTCTAACTTATCAGTTCTGTAAAGGCTCCTGATCCATGGTCTTCTGAATTCAACAATATCCAGAGCCCAACAGCGAGCTGTCTTCACCAACTCCTCAGGTGAAACTATGGCATCAACTAGACCAAATGCATGGGCTTCCTCTCCTTTAATTGGTTTTGACATCTGTTAAGTGATGAATATATAAAGATGCTGTTTGAAAAGATTGGCTTGCAAATTCATGATTATTGAGCTACTACAAACAAAAGAGCATCTGCAGATACAAAGAAAATACTTTACCAGAATCATTTCAAGAGATTTTGTAAGTCCAACAAGGCGTGGAAGTCGTTGTGTTCCTGAAGAAAAAATAAAATTAGATGGCAAGATAAATGGCAAAAGCAACAACCACTAAACTAATTAAATTGAAGATGAAAGACATCTATTTCATAAGCGTATTATGCCTGAAAGATTACTCTTTAAATTTTTGGTGGAATATACATGCTGATTCAGAGAATATCCTTGTGATAAAAGGTATACATCTAGATATCGTACATTTGTGTGGAAGAATTTGGTTACTTGGAAAAGCATGAACAATTTATGGTAGCCGGGTCAAGTGCAGAAGCAACGTATAGAGCTGTTGCATTTGCAACATGTTCGATCTAATTCTCAACTTGCAGATGGGTTAACCAACGCTCTCCGACGAGAACAGTTGAAGAGCATTATTATCAAGCTATGCATGACTGATATTCATGCTCCAGCTTGAAAGTGGGGGTGTTGATCAACAAGGAGGCTTTCCATATATTTTCTTAATAATATATTGTGTTTATGCTTATTGGGCTTTTTTCTCCTTTTATTCTCTTGTTATTAGGCCTTCATTGGACCTATATAAGCCCAAATTTATATTATTGGACTTGGACACTTATTAAGGGAATTAGTGTCTTTTGCCCCTAAGTAGTGGCAATCCCACTTTTTAATAAAAATAAATACTACATGGATCAGTTTAGTCCATACAACATCCTTCTCATCTCTCTTCATCTTCTTTCTCTCCTCACCATCTCTCCCAACTTCTCATATATCTTAACACCTTTCTTCTTCTTCTTTCTGTTTAACTGTAACACAAAGAAGTGATCCAGTTGACCAGTTCTAATAGCAACTACAAGATTACCTAAACAGGCCTGATTTTTTCAGCCATCCATATGCATCAAATAAATGACTCAGATCTCCTTTTGAGCCCAACTGGTATGATCGTACCTCCCCGATCACCTAAGGTATCATTAAGCACAATGATTAAGTTGTGATGTATTTGAATTCAAGTGGTATTTTAGCTTCTTTATACCAACATAATTTTTCTTGAGATCTTGCTCTTTACACAATGATTTTCCTTTGACTGCTACTTACCATCTCTCTCGCCTACCACTATCCCATTGTTGCCATCGACAGACCATCAGATGTGTCAGACAAATATCTGACTTGGACTGACAGAGAAGGGCAATAGAGTAGCAGCAGGGGTATTTGGGGTTGGGAAGAAGGGCGTAGACGATGTAGGCTGGAGGAGGCAATCATGATGAAAAGATTCAAAGATGATGCAGTAGGAGAAGTGGGTGGCAAATGCAGGGGCAAGGGAGTCAAGCTGAGCAAGGGGGGAGAACCATGATCAAAGCCAACAATGCTGCCAAGCCTGCCGAGGGTGGAGTCAGCACTAGTTCGGGAGGCAGAGGATGATAGGGGTGATAAGGGGAGGGAGAGGCACCACAGTGGTGTTGGTGGCTGGCAGCAATTGCGGGTAGCATAAGCGGAGGGACAAAAGCAAGGTTTTCATCTCGACCAAGAACACAGTTTGTATCAGTATCAAGCAACCCCAAATACAATATATAAAAAAATCTTGGCCCTATATCACAACTGATATAAATTGATAAAATCCAAAATATCCGCCGATACAATATTCGTATCAGCTGATACTATATTCACATCATCCGATATTTTGCAATCATTTTTTTACTTTCTTACATAGACTTTCTTGACTAATAAATCTCGAAAATCAATGCTTAAACAAAGTTCTTGATCGATTTATCTCGATCCCGGCCATTCACCAAGAAAACTTATATATCAAGATGTAAAAACCTTGTAGGAGAGGAAATGGTAGCAAGAGAGAGGGTAGGAGAGAGCAATGGTGGATCTCCAAGCAAGTGGCATTGTTGATTCTTTCAAGTAATGTTTATCACTACCGTAACAGGATCACTAGTAAGAAATAAAATACATATTTTATCCTTATATAAATAAATGATTAGGAATTAATATCTAGAATAACATCATAATTTAAGAAAAGGTGCCAAAATAGAGACTATAAAACAAATAAAAGTATGATTTCTATTACCAAAAATTAATAGACGCAATTACCTTTATGATAAATCTACTCTCCTTGATTCTCTCCCTACAGACATGTTTTAGAGTAAAAGAACTAGAAAAGTGAAAATTATTTTCATTAATTCCTTTTATTAACACAATAAATTTATTTAATTATAGTAAAATGAAAGCGATATGTGATTTATTGATGGATACAAACTTATAGAATGATAGAGTGCTTTAGTTAGTTTCAAGCAAGAAAAATGGATGCACAACAATATATAATGAGGAAGTAAAAAGGATTGTCAGAAAAGTCTGAATGCTAAAAAAGTAAATGTTATGTTAAAATTAAGGTTTGTTGCACTAATACTAGGTATTGTACCGATAACGAACTAGTACAGAGGCATATTATACTGAGCCAGACATATTGTACCATATTGTAGTATACCGGTACGGTACCATATGATACAATATGTCCGGTTCAGTATAATATGTCCCTATGTCAACATAGGATCGGGAGACCCTTTTCTCACACCCAATCATGGTTGATATAACAAGAAGCCAGGTAGAACTGATTGGTTCCACCCAATAAAGGATGCTTCGAACTCTGCACTGTATCAAACCTTAATATCGTAGCAGCACCTTTCCAGTACGGTATGATTGCCTGGAATCAAGTAGTATGGGTTGGTACAGTGAACTATGGTTAAAATAGATGGGATACTATAGCAAATGCATAGGAATCCCTAGAAAACCCAGCACAACAACAAAGAAACTAGCAAACTATACAAGAACTTTGCTAGATTACTTATGACATTTTCTAGCATGAAGTGTCTAGGAAGAAACAGGACAACAAGATGGCATATGGTTGCAGGAAACAGATAAAAATTTACATTCGTGTCTTATTATTAGATGAGAATAATCGAAGTATCAGAAACTGGGAATTATGGAGAGAATTTTTCCAGGGAATATGGAACACTAAGATCTACTTAATTGGTCAAGAAGATAAGTTTGTGCCTGTCGAGCTGAATAATGTAGTGGCTCCTGCCAGAGTCCTGCGAATTCTGTAAGGATCTGAGGATCCTAACTTGTAGTAAGAAACTCAACTTGAGGTCATTATGGTAAATGTCAATTCCTTCATACATTTTCCAAACAAAAAGAACATTAAGCATTAGTTCTCAGCAACATATTTTACTTGCATTGTATGCTCTACAGAGAATACAAATTGAATAATTTTATGTTATATTTTTCTCACATTTCAACATTCAATCATAGAACTCAAGGGAAAAAGACTACCAAGGGTCCATTCATTTAAGATGATCTAATGATGGAACATTATAAGGGCATGGACATCCAAAAAATATTGAATTAGCAAAGATGAAAAAGGCATTCGAAAAAGTTAATCTACATATTAGTATGACAAAGCTTTCCAAGCAGCCAGTAACTACCCATAAGGATATCTAAAATTTGCATCTACTGCCCT
The DNA here is from genome assembly GCA_025769935.1 of Phoenix roebelenii. Taxonomy (NCBI): domain Eukaryota; kingdom Viridiplantae; phylum Streptophyta; class Magnoliopsida; order Arecales; family Arecaceae; genus Phoenix; species Phoenix roebelenii. The sequence goes on from JAOXJJ010000773.1 coordinate 79,313, forward strand.
TCAGGTTTCTTAATAATCCACCAATTCTGCAAGAAAAGCCAAGCTCCTGCAGTTCAATATTTAAAAACATGCTCATAATAATACCTCCAAATCCAGGAATAATTCCAAGTTGAAGTTCCGGCAGACCTAGTTGAGCAGTAGAAGTAGAAATGCGCCCGTGGCATGCCTAGTGATAACAGAGAATTCAAATGTTATACCTGATTTCTAGACATACAGGCTAGCAAAAGTAATGTTACAACTGAATTGTAACACATACCATTGCAACCTCCAGTCCACCACCAAGTGCTAGGCCATCTATAGCAGCCACTGATGGCTTTCTTGCACCTGACACAGACAAGAATTGAGGTTCCCAACATAAATCTTGTTTATAACAATCAGAAAATTTTATTTGAGGTTGGATGGCAAAAATCTCCAACAAATACCTTCTAAGGTGTCAGTTATGATGTCTATTGAAACATAGCCAGCTTTTGGTTGATCCCCTATTGCAATAAAAAAACTGGACATAAATAGACGCACAAATAATTTAAGGAAGTGTGAAGGTGCAACAAAGATTAGACATACTCTGTCCCCCCTGAATACCACCAAAGGCAGTTATGTCAAAACCTCCTGAAAATTTCCCTCCAGCTCCTACTCAATAATCCAAGTTGTAAGAAGGATAGAACTTCTAAACAAATCAGAACTCATCAATATTGAAAAACCAATTATGCTTAACTACTCACATTACCTGTAATAACAATAGCTTTCACATCATCTCTGTTTAGAGCTTGCTCATAACTATCTTTTAAGCTGAATAATACTGAAAATAAGGACAGGAAATATGTCAAACAAATGAATATACACCAAACTATAAGAGATCAATATTGTAATATAAATTGTGCTAACTATAATAAACTCATGAAATAAGAGTAATTCTCTTATTTAGTGATCTGACCATTGTCAGCCTCAGTTCAAGCAAAATGGATGGAATAAGGTTATTGTTTCATGCAAGAGAAAATATGCATATAAGTAATAGAGCAGATACATAGTACGGATGAGCCGTAGTCTACCAAAAAGAGAAAACTCTTAAGGATGCTATAGCAAAAGCATGATAAGTAGGAGCCACAAGACAACTTTTTCCAATAAAATATAGCCTTTTGTCAAAGGTTTGTAGTATAGGTACGATAATCATACTCATACCCTGCCAATATAGGTTGGAGTGGCACAATAGAGTATCATACCAAAACACGGTATTCATGGTGGTGCTGGTATAGTACAACTAAGGTATCATACCGTGTCTTGGTACTATACAGTACTAAGGGATGTGTCAATATTGGTACATGACTGGTACAGTATTGTATCGCCAGGATGGACCAATATGCATTGGTGCATAAGCCCATTCTTGTAAGCATGCTTTCATACATGGATCAAGTTGAGTAAACTGGTCCACCATAGAGGTTTAATCAAGAAAAAGTCAATAAGTCCTTTTTGAGGATGATAATGTTATTTCGATGATTAACACAACCATTGAGGGAATATCAAATTAATAATACAGTTTAACGTAATACATCACTAATGAATACGACACCCTCGATGCATTCATGATATATTAAGAGAATGAGATCAAGACGTCTTCCAATGATTAACAACGAGATAAAATTTGTAGTAGAAAAGTGATAGAGAACTCTTAAATCTAATTCAGCAAAGTTTCAAGTGAAATATACTCTTAAGGGCAAAATAGTAATTTTCATTGTTAAGGGTATGTAGCTCTATCGTGGCATACATTCAAAATTACTTGAAATATATTTTATTGATTATATGAATTAGTCTAACCTTAAGATGCAAGACAGTATGGATTGAGTCGACCCCAAAGGAAGTGGAGTCGACCCTGGCACACCTTGGAACCATCTGGCATACCCCTGCAAAAATAGTACAGATGAACAGTGAGTAGAGCCGACCCCATGTATCCTTGAGCCGACCCCAGCTTGAAGCCTAAAAAAAAAACTCTCTGGAATTTTCTGAGAGGGCCGACCCCAAGTTTCCTTGAGCCGACCCCAGATGGAACCGACCCCAGGAACACTTGAGCTGACCCCAATGGAGCCGAGAACATGAGCCGACTCCAAGGATATGTGTTCAAAATCATGTCTCTGAAATCCCTGAGAGGGTCGACCCTAATGGAACTTGAGTCGACCCCACTGTAGCATGGGTCAACCCCAAAAAAGGTTAAGTCGACCCCAGTGAAAACAGCCGAAAATACAAAGTTCTGTGTTTCCTGAGAAGGCCCGATCCCACTGTAGTAGGGGTCGACCCCAGTGAAGTTTGATTCGACTCCAGAGAAGGTTGAGTCGACCCCAAGTCAAATGAACAGTAAGTTCAGTCGACCTCAGTACAGGCAAGGGTATAACGGCTAATTTTGCAGAAGTGCTTTTTGAGCTCTCAACAGCTAGTAACGGCTAGTTTTTCAAATCTAACCAATAGAGAGTGATAAATAGAAGTTGAGAAGTATTTAAAGAGACACTATTCATCAGAGGAAAGCATCTTTTGAAAAAAAATTAATAGCATATTCAAGAGAAAGCAAGCCGAAGTGCTCTTCATTAAGGTTCTTCATTCAAGTCTCAAAAAGGAGGTAGTTGAGCAATCTAAGTGTGCATTCAACAGCTTCACCAACCCTTTGTGAAATGAAGTAACCTTAGCAAAGAAGAGAAGAACATCCTCAAAGCGATAACTATTTTCTCATCTCTTCTCTAAGTGTAAAATTGTTATATTTGCTCATCTAGGAGTTTCAAATTCCTTCGTCTTAATTACTTTGTGAGGTTTGTTGGTGAGCCCGTAAAACCAACGGTAAAGGTTTGTTGGTGAGCCCGTAAAACCAACGGTGTGGGTTGTTGGTGAGCCCGCAAAACCAACATAGATTTTTGGTAATCCCGGAAAATCAAAGTGTAAAGATTTTTGGATTGTGAGCCCGGAAAACAATCAAACTGTAATCCACGAGATTATAGTAAATTTTCAAGGGAACGCTTGGGGAGTGGACGTAGGTGCTTAGGAGAGCACCTAACCACTATACTTCTTGTGTATTTGCCTTGTGCGTCTTTCTATTTTCACTACACGTACTTAACTAGTAGTAACTAAGCGATTCAATCATCTATCAATTTCATTAAGGAACTAAAAATCTATAGAAACCAATTCACCCCCCTTTTGGCTTGTCACTTTGGGCAACAAGTGGTATCAGAGCGAGGTGCTCTCATAGTATTTGTTGATCTTACGATCAAAAGTCAAAGATCATGACAACCCAAGTAGGATATTCTATGAGCGAGGGAAAATCCACAAATAGACCTTCCCTGTTTAATGGCACTAATTACATATATTGGAAAGCTAAGATGAGGATATTCATTCAAGCTCTAGATTATGACTTGTGGAGTATCATAACTAGAGGACCACACACACCCACAATTAGTATAAAGGGCACAATCATTCCTAAACCTGAAATGGATTAGAATGATAGTGATAGAAGACTCGCACAATTAAACGCTAAAGCAATTAATGTACTTTACTGCTCACTAGATGTAAATGAATTCAATAGAATATCTACATG
>JAOXJJ010000774.1:30068-46042 GCA_025769935.1 Phoenix roebelenii
AACTCACTAACTCTTAGCGGGTTAACCAATTATCAATCAAATTGATTATTTGTGATTCCTAATCACAATTCAACCATTGGATCAGTTAATACCTCTAATGTGTGTGACCCAATAGATTCTATTATGTCTGGTAGTGAGATATATTGCGATTTCTATCATAATATCATTGAAAACTCATTTCAATGGGTTGAAACAATTCCAACTCAACTTACTAGGGATCATTGACCATCAAGATGGTCTCTATGAGTCTCACCATCTACCAGTGACACCTAGCAGCTTGTAGTGGCTACCCAGCAGAATGGAATGATGAACCTCTAGGTGCAGTTATCGTATGATATAGTCCTTGTATCATGAATTTCTACAGAACGGAGGTCATAGATAACTCGTCAAACCCCCTCGTCTGTCATATATCTAGATTTACTCGATTTAAGTTCGAGAGTAGAAAACTCTTTCTCCATTATATATACTGCCCTGGCCAAGATCTTAGAATTCAGTCTTATAAATCACATTGGATCATTTCTTATCTATCAAGATCGATAGATTTCATGTAAGTGCATATCCTACTCCTACAGTGAACCTACTGCAGCCAATCTACACTACAAGGACACATATGACTAGAGACCATGTATATGTGCAGTCAAACTACAATAACCTCACTATGAGTAGCCGAAGCACTGCAGGTCAAAGGACCAGTCACACTACTGCAACATCAAGCAAGTTACTGACGAGTGGATAGACATCTAAGTGACTTCTTATCTTGGTCACGCTCAGTACCCTTGTTCTCTAACAAGCACCTACACTATCACTTTGGTGTCTCTACACTGTGAACTCGAGTCTCGTCCATCCATGAGAAAAGCGATCTATGCACTGATCTCATCGGATCAATCACCATCCTTGTGATGATCCATTGATCAAGAGCATTTAGAAATTAATCACCAATGATACATGGCTCAAATTCTCAACTCTTGCGAATATGTATCATCATCTTATTAATTTCTTGGATGATTCATAGACACATAAACAATATGAATGAAAATGATGCTCATTTATTATTCAATAATAATAAAGTCAAGTACATAATTATATTCCAGAATTAATAATGTGTCAGCCAAATTGGCTTCTAGGGCATACATCTAACAACATCTGTTGGATTGGAAGTCGGTTTGCCTTCCGACTAGGGTGGGGGAGCTGGGCATTCAGTCTTTGTAGATCCGGAGGGAGGTGTTGATCACCTGGCATGCAGCCAGAGTTCTTCTAGAGCCTCAGTCTCTCTGGAGTCGGTTGATCGTTGCCCAATATGGCCCCTTTGAGTGCGATGTGACCCCATCTAGGGGTCGGAGGGCTTCGCCTATGTGGTGTGAGATCAGTAGGTTTGTGCCTTTGGTCCTCTCGAGATGTAGATGGTTGATTGGTGATGGCTAGATGATGGACTTGGCGGAGGATGCTTGGGTGGATGAACTCCCTTTGCGGCGATGGCCAACCCTTGTTAGTGCTGAGGCTTGGGATGGACTCCGAGTTTGTGACCTTCTCCTTCCAGGAGGTAGGGGATGGGACACTCTCTGGATTGATCAGTTGTTCGGGAAGCCATTTGTGGAGCAGATTTGGTCACTCCCAGTTCTAGGGCACCCTTGCTTGGATGTCCGGGTATGGAGTATTTCCTGCAGGTCCAGAGTTAGTGTGGCCGATGTTTGCTGTGTTATTCAGGATGGAAGGCAGTTGGAGGTGGATTTTGGCTGGATTTGGCGATTTGATTTGCACCCTGGAGTGGCTTTATTTCTCTAGAAGGTCGCTTGGGGCAGACTACCAACGAGACTCCTGCTGCATGGGCGGGGCATGGATATCCATCCCTAGTGCTTGGAGTGTTAGATTGATGATCTTAGACCATGCTATCTTTCAGTGCCACTGAGCTAGGAGGGTCTAGAGGCGGGTGGGGTTCCTTATGATGCTCCAGACCCATGCAGTGTCCTTCCTTCAGATTTTTCGATGTTTGACCAGGGCCTTGCAGTCCAGATCGGGGGCAGTTCGAGCAACCTATACTGCTTACCAGATCTAGCTCGCAAGGAACGCATGGACATTTGGGGGGAGCTGCCCCTCTCCGGGGGTGGTAGTGGAGAGGGCACGATTGTTGTCAGTGGAGGCCTCACAGGCGATCCTATCGGATAGATCTTTGACAGCTTGAAATATCAGGGGCTCCTCATCTACTTGTGGAGTATTTCGCTTGGTGTTTTTCACTAGGAGCCCCCACCCTCAAGTTTTCTCAAGGTCAATTTTGATGGATGTATCCTAGAGGAAGGTAGGAGGGATGGTGTGGGCTTTATCATTCGGGCCTCAAACTACAGGATGATTGTTGCTAAGGGCTGCCACTTGTTTGATACTTTGGTGCCTGGGGCGGAGCTGCAAGCAGCCTAGAAGGGTTTGTGCTATGTTCGACATGCCTAACGTGAGGGAGAGATCTTGTTGGAGGGGGACTCTACGACAGTCATTGGATGGTTCCAGCAGGTGCTCAGGAGGATCAGAGATTACCACCTGTTGCTGAAAAATATTTAGGCTATGGTTTCTGATGGGTTGGTGCTTCAGGCGAAGCACGTATTTAAAGAGGCCAACGGGGCCGCAGATTGGGTGGTTTCTTTTGTTGCCAACCATTCGGAAGACCACCTCTGGGTGGGGGAGGCGAAGTTGCCCCGTTCACTCTGTGATGTACTGCTTTTTGATTTTTTTGGTTGTATTCATACACGCTATGTATGATACTTCCACTTTCAACCAAAAAAAAAAGAAAAAATGAGAGATTTTTTCCCCCTGAAAGCTTGACATGACAAGTAGTGATTGGCCCCTTCTACAATTGGTCCTTTAGGATCTAATTTCTCTAATGCTAAGGCCTCACTCTAGACACACAAGAAAAAGACTAATCAAAGCTGAACATTAGTTTGGATGGTAGAAAATCTTAATATGTAAACAAGTGGCAGGGTTCGGAATATGGGAGGCATCAAACTAGGTTTTCGGCCTCATCTATTAGCCCTAGGCTCCTACCTAGGTTGGTTGAGCTAAGTAAAGAGATGGTTGGCTCTTAGTCTCCTCGAGCTCGAAAAAAATGAAAGAAAGAAAATATGGGACTATGTTATCAAATAATAATAGCCCTTCATCCTTTTTTTCATGGAGGTCAAGATTATCTAGGTAAAAAGGCTCAACCTCTCAACAGTAGGTTGCAAATAAATCATGTGGCCTTGGGTCATATTTGAGCTCAAAACTGTATTTGACTTTACCATCTTCGAAGGAGAAGACCCACGGTCAGGGCAAGGTTTCCAACGACAGCTCTCTTTTCCAATTGGCTCACGTATAGGTCACACAATACTAAATATGACCTGATGAGACTCAAGAAGGCTGGATTTCAGTTTGCAACAATTAATTGAAAAATTCTAATATAGGCTGAAAAACATTGTGTTGACTAGATTTTAGGTAATGGGTTAGGCTGGGCTGCATCATCAAACCCAAGCCATTTTGGTATCCAGCTTGGCAAGCATGTCGGCCCGAGCTATTTGACATTGGTGGACCCCGTCATGACTTTTTTTTTTGATACAATGGTTGCTCACAGTACTCTGATGTGGGTACAACCAGTAGAATCAAGAAAAGGATGATGACTCAACATTGGGGGAGCTACCCTCTGGTCCGTCCAAAGGACCTCTCCTTAGTGCTGGCCAGCATAGACAATGACCCAATTGCGGCCCCGTTCGCTTCCCGGTACATGTGCACGACCCAAAAAATGCTGCAGTCCTCCGCCATCCATCGGAGATCGTGGAGCAACGGGTTGCCATCCCCCTCCTTCCCTCCTCCTGAATCCAATCAATTACCATCGCAGAATCTCCCTCAAGAAGGATACACTCCACCTTTAGCATGCCCCTCGCCTAGTAGATGCCTTACCAGGTTGCCCTGTGCTCCACCTCGGTTGCTGACAAGCCGATGGTGCTTTGCCTTCCGGCAGCAATCAATCTGGAGTCATGGCTCCTGATAACAAAAACATTACTTGCACTATCTCCATCACCGGCTGCACTACCATCAAAATTCACTTTAAGATGGCCTGAGGGTGGGGGCTCCCAAGAGACGAGCTATCCTGGGCACTGTAGTAGCATGAAGAGGGTTCCAAATGTCCTTGGCCCATCCAGAGAAAATTGACGTAGTGGCACTGGTGATCTCTGCTGCCTGAAGGAAAGCACGCTCTATAATACACCTCGGAGGCATCCACTTGCTTTTGAAGATCTGGGTGTTCCAATCCAGCCATATATGACATGCTACGTAGGCACATGCAACACCCCACGCAGTCGTCCTTGGGCTCCACATAGCCACCCTCATATGTCGTAGAAGGTCGTTGATAGAACAAACATCTCAGGCCGCTGGACCCAAGACCCGCCTCCATACATGTGTTGCCTGTGGGCAACTAATTAAGGCATGACTGATGGACTCCTCCATATCAGGGCATGCAGCTCCGAGTAATCCTGACACCCCTCCCTGCCAACACACTCCTGGTCGGTAGGTATCCTCATGCAACCTTCCATAGGAATAAGGCCACCTAGGGATGAAGGCACATCCGCCAGATTCATCTGCCTTCCATCTGCCGAGTAGTTCCCCCTCCTATCACCTCCTGTAAATCCGCTACCCGAACTTTGGACATTCCTGTGGAAGCCCAAACCAATCTATCTAACATCTCCCCTAACGGTACCGGGATAGCCAAAATCCCGTCAGCCAGCTCCTCCCCAAAGGCATCTCTGATCAGTGCTCCGTTCCACAACCCTCCCCTTGGACCAACAAATCACTAACCCTGCAACTCTTCAACCTCGCTGTGTCAACTAAGGCCAGCACTCGACTCAACGGATGCTTAGACACCTAGCTATTCTTCATGACATCAATAGATCGACCATCCCCAACGGCCTATCTGATCGCCGGACACACCACCGAAGCATGTGAACATATCTCCGTCCAAATAAAGGAGCACCTCCGCCTTGCTTGGAAGTCTGCCGCCATCATGCAAGCCCCATACTTGGCTCTCAAAAGTGTACTCCACAGGCTCTCAGGGTCCAGGATATATCTAGCCACATGCCATACCGCCAACACCTCCCACCGCTCCACTAAGGAATGGATCCACAAGCCACCCTGTCTGACTGATTGGCAGACCACTTCCCATGCCATCAAATGCATACCTCCCTGCCCTCCTTTCTCTCCAAGATGAAATCCCTGAAAAGCCTCTCTAAGGATCTCAAGAATATCACCGGCACCATAGTGTTCGCCATCAAGTAAACTGAATCGGGATGAGAATTGATCGCACTAAGACCACCCTGCCTATCATGGACAGTGTACCCATCTGCCACCTCTTAAGTCTCCATCTAATGCTGATCTCCATATCAACACAGCCACTACAGTGAAGTCGGCGTCCAATGATGGGGATCCCCAAATACCGCAAGGCACCCTCCTGCTCTCCAACTCCAAGTATCTCCTTGATAGATGCCTTCATCCGCAGTTTGATCTTCGGGCTGAAGCTGACCGTAGACTTAGTCAGGTTGACTCGCTCACCGAAAGCAGCACAATAATCCTCAAACCCTAGCCATCTGCCTCATCCGCAAAGAGAAGGTGCGATATCTGAACAGCTGTCAGCACCGGCTTGTATGCCTCCACTACCTAGGACTCCGTCGCCCGCCGAAGAGCTCTGGACAAGGCATCCGAAAACAAAATGAAGAGCAGTGGGGACAGCAGGCACCCCTACCTCAGTCTAACAGAAGACTCGAAGAAGTAAGTTGTAGGATGAAAAGGAAGGAGACCTGACACAACCCATAACCCGATCTATCCAGTCCTCATTAAAGCCAAAACTCTTCAACGAACATTGTAAGAAATCCCAACACATCTCGTCATAGGTTCTCTCCATGTCCTGCTTGATCCCATGAGGCTTCTCCAGCTCGAAGCACTCCAAAGATCATGCATAAACTCTTGGGTGATGAGGATATTGTCGGAAATGCTCCGCCCTCCCATGAAGGCTCCCTACTTTGGGCTGATGAGCCTCAGCAAGATACTCCTCAGTCTGGCCACCAGTACCTTTGTCGTAGCCTTGTACAAGGTAGTGCATAAGCTAATCGGGCGATAATGGCTTGACTCCGCGGCATCCTGTCTTTTCGGGAGAAGGGTGACAAAGGTCCTCTTCCAGTCTGCAAGCACCACCAATGTACTAAAAAACTACTGAATGACCTCTACCACATCCTGTCTGATCACAGGCTAGTATCTTCTAAAGAAGACCGGAGGAAATCCATCTGAGTCGGAGGCTTTATCCTTAGCAAGGGACCATAATGCCTCTTAGATCTTCTCAGGAGACACAGGCCTGATCAGTGCTTCATTCTTCTCTATCGAGACTTTTGTTGTTGGGCTTGCATGACCGATGAATCTTCATGTTTCATCTGCATTGTCCATCTGGTGCGAAAGAACTGCTCAAATATTCACCTAATAGTATTCATATCCTTTGTGATATGCCCATCGTCGCTAGGGGTGGCAATCGGGTCGGATCAGATGTAGATCGGGTCAGAAAATTGTAAACTTGAATCCGATCTGTTTATTAAACATGTCAGAAAATTACAACCTGAACCCGACCTGTTTATTAAACGGGTAACCCGACCCATTTCGTTTAACCCGTTTAATAAAAAAAAATTGGGGTAGCCGGCCCTAATCTCTTCCTCCCATTTAAAATTTTGCCCGTGAGAGCCCCAAATTTCAAATACCTCCGCGGTGGAGAACCGCCTATTCAAAATTTCACTCGCAGCCGACCCTACTCTCTTCCTCCCATGATCCCATCCTTCCACAAACACCCACTCCCCATGGAAGAAGACCAAGAACTTGTACTTTATCATCGCCGTTGCCGTCGACGCCGGAACCCTAACCTTAAGCCGTTAGGGTGTGCTCGGGGCCTTGAGGGCCGAAGAAGGGGAACAGAGAGAGGGGAGGGCCCGAAACCCTAAGGAGGAGGAGATCTTCCACTGCTTGCGGCGGAGGTGGGGCTCAGAGGGGGTAGAAATCTTCCACCATGGAGATGGAGCTTCGGGCCCTCCAGCAAATAGGAACAAAAAAAAGAGTTAAACGAAAGACAAAAACTGTGGTTTGTTATCTTAGCTCTTCTTCCTTGACACTTATGGTTTTTTGAGAACGAGGAGGGATGGAGGGAGGGGGAGAAGGGTTGTAGGAGTGAGGGTGAGGGGATTGGGTAAAGGATTTTTCAAGGAGGGGAGAGAGAGACTCAGAGGTGTCACTAAAGTGGGGGAAAATATAACTAAATGAATAAAAGTCAGAAAAAAAAGAGAAAAAGCAAAAGTAATCACGCTCCATCTCTCCGTCTGTGACTCTGTGGTCCACTGGGCTGCGGGCTGCCCGATTGTCCCAATCTCCGAAACTTTCAGCAAAAAAAAAAAATCTATTGACATCAAATTATAAACAAGTTAAAAAGATCAGACATCTAAAATTCGTATCCGACCCAATTAATAAATAGGTTAAATGGATCAACCTTTTTTCGATCCGAACCTGTTCAGTCTAAATCTTAATCTATTTATAGCAGATCGAATATGAATTAAATTGACAGATCGGATCATATTTTGCCACCCTAATTGTTGCTCCTCATCGAGCTGTTTCTCTGCCGCCTGATGACTGTCGGTGGACGGAAACTTAGACTCGCACACAGTATCGCCTCCTCCGTTTCTGTCCTTTTCGGTGCCACTATAAATACCATCAAAGAAAGAAGAGGGGGCTAAAAAAAAAACAAAAGCACGGAACCGAGGGAGGGGAAGAAACGAGAGAGAGCGAGAGAGCGCAAGAAGAAGGGTCATGGCTACATGTAAGTCCCACGTCGGCCATTCTGTCTCTCGAACGAAGTCTTCCCATTCTTCTTTTTGTCTATCGACGATCTTGTTCGATGGGTTTTTGTTTTTCATTCGAAAACCTAATCGTAAATGGTTTCTTGTTCCGAATGCCGTTAAGGGATTTATTTTTTTCTTTTCCATTTCTCTTGACGAATTCTTCAGCGTTCGGTTTCTGGATTGCACGACGGGTCTTTCAAAGCTGAATCCTGGGCGGTTTATAGTTGAAGGCTATCAAAGATTCTAGTTTGCTATGGCATTTTTTCTTTCTCTTTGTTTTTCTTCTCTCGCGTGTTCTTCTTGCTCTTTTTGTGTGATGCCGCGGCATTGCATGCCCCTTTGAATGCGCTTATCGATATGTTGAAACTTCCGCTTCTTGTTTTTCCCCTTTTTCCCTTTTTTCCCCTCCCCACAATGTTCCATGATATTGATATTAGTTTCCTTGCTGAGAATTTGTGAGTGATTGAAATCTTGTAACCGATCCGGTTTCTTGAATTTTGAAACTTATAATAGTTCTTCTTCTTGATTTCATATGTGAATTCTTGTTCTTGTTTTTCTTCTTCCTCCTCTTTCTTTCCTTGAACCGGATTCGGGCTTCATCTGTGAGACAGCATTGCAAATCCAAATATTCGATCTTCTTTACTTATAATTTTTTTTATGATTGCACAGATTAAACTTTTTGATTTTCTTGTGGATATTTTTGCAAACCCTAAGAACAAGAAAAGCCATATTAGTTTCTGTGTTCCGATGGATATTATCAGAACAAAACGTTCGCATGCTTGGTACCCGCCATCTTTCTTCTCCCTTCACTTTCACCATCAGTATGAACAACAGTGACTTGAATAGACTCAGAGATAGCACTAAATAGGAATGAATGTTTATTGAGGATTCTTGTAATGTGTCTTCATTAGTTGGCAAAGGGATTGACGATGATTATGGGATGTACTTAGCCCATTCTTTTCAGCACTCGCTTTGGTACTTCGCAATCTGACTTGTTTTCTTCCTGTTATAACTTAGCACCTTGAATCTAGGTGAAGCAGATTGGTATTCCTCTTCCTACTATGCTGCACCTCACAAGCAGATGTGGGAAAGAGTTTAGACCCCAATGTCTCTATGTTGTGTTCAAAATCAGTTTCCATCATCTGGAAAAGCATGATATTTATTGGTTGCATTGGGACGAGGAACCCAGCAACTCTCTCCTCTGAATTTAAGTAATACTTTCTATATACAGCTTGAGTAACTTTTCTTGAATTTTTAAAGAGATTATATTGCTGGTAAATATCCTTTTTTCACATTTTAAGTTGTCCTGTATTTTTTGCAGTCATGATGAAAGATGTCTTGCGTTCAATCATTTTTTTATATATTTCACTACATAACTTTCCTGAATTTCTGCACTGAGAATCTTCAGCTTCTTTCCCTGGTAAGAATACGTTCACAAAACTTGCTTGGAAAGGAAAGCTGTTAAGCAGGACATCAACAACCTCAGAAGAAACCAGCAATATGTAGGTTCGGAATAATGGCTCATTATTATAAACATATTATTGGGACTTCACGAACATAGAATTGTTTGATTAAAGAAAAAGTAAAGCAAATCATCTGGCCATGTCGTACTTCAGTCAAACGAAAGTTGTGATAAATTTGACATCTATCTGGACCTTTAAATCTTATGAAACAATAGATTTTTGAGGGGGAAAAATATGCCATCATGAAAGAAATATCCAAGGCGCCCTTACCAGGATGCAGATTTGAAAATGTGGCATGGGAGACAATTTGCCAATGTATGCTTGGTCAAAAGTCCTTATCTTTTTCAATTCAAGTGGTTCTTAAAGATCAAGCAGGAGAGATGATGCTTCACTCTTGTTGCAGCAATGTATGGTCAATAGTGCTGGTGTACCTTAACACCCTAGATAAATCTTTGGTATAGTTTGTCATTGAAATAATCAGTGCTGTAGGTTTTGTTTCAAATTTGGTTTATTATGCAAGTCAGTCACATGCTCATGCAAAGCCATACTTTGTACACTGACCAAAACATTAGTGCTAGTGTAGCTTGCCATGCTTGTGCATTGATGAATCTCCTAACTGTTTATATGGGTCATTCAGTTGCATGAGTTATCTCGAAACTGGTAAGCATCTTTTATAGTCTGACACTTTGTTTCAGGCAGTCAAGGAAGTACCTCTAATATCACACTGTTCAATTTCCATCCGGAGTTCAAAAAGCTCAGGTGCACTGCATTGTTTACTCCTCGTAGGACAAAAAGTGGCAGATTAGAAGCACTGAATGCTTCGAAAGGAACTCAGATATGGCAGGAACCAGTGCATGCTGCAGGATTTGATAAGCAGGCTCAGAGACTCACAAACTCATTGGCTGCAAGATGTTGCTTATCTTCTGGAAGTATGTGCCTTTTCAATGTAACATTTTTTTTACTAATTTGTAACTTATCTGTGTAAATCTCAAATATTGGTTTTAGGTTTGTCATATCGATAACTGCAATTTGTTAGACAAATCATTGCAATTTGCTTGGATAATTTTTCTCGTAATAGGGGGTAAATTTTATCATTATAGATGAAAAACTTAAATAAAGCTTGAGGTCTTATATGTTATACCGCATTCGCAATGGGGCATGCCAATGCACATTTGAGCGGGAAAAAAAAGGAAAAGATAAAATCTTAAGTTATACCATACCAACTATATAAATATTTATCAATAACATAATACTTTTTTTCCAAAAACAGACATCAATAAATAGGATTTGATTTGGGGTAGCCCATTTCCACATTTTTATCATATTAGGTTTTCAAAAACAATCCAAAATCCTTACATATTTTTATGAGATCATTCTTTTTTTTTCAAATTAGTTTGGAAAACAAATGTCCACAAATATGGTTTGATCTGGAAGAATTTTTTATGTTCTTTCACTAGATTGGTTTTTAAAAAGCAATCCAAAATCTTCCAGATTTTTTTACTGTTTGTTTTGGATTTGGATCTTCTCTAGCTAGGGTTTCGATTGGACAGGTCCAATCTCCAATCATGGGTCACTATGTTTGCATGTCAGCTCATGATGTAGTGGGCTCCATTCCTTACATGGATGGTGTGTTGCTCTATGTGTGGGGACTTGCTGCATCACAGGCCATTATGCCTATCATTAGCTATCTCTTGACCTGTTTTACCTGTACACGAGTGTTGAGCTCCTAGAGTCCTTGTCGGATATATATCCAAATTGGGTACCTATCAGAGGTGCATGGATACTTATCAAATTTTTCTATCTACAACTTTTAGACACTGATAGAGAATTTGAAGATAAAAATTATTTTATCTAAAATTCTCATGCTTATTGTGAAATTTGAAGATAAAAATGTATATTGGAAGAATTATATATTTAATATTTATTTTATCAACATTTTAATAATAGTTTTAAATTAAAATTATTCATTTTTGTGTCTCCCATATTTTCGTTTTCTCTTCTTGTTGAGTCAAACACTTGGACATGTTTCTTAATCTGATTCTTGTGTCCATGCCCATGCAACACTATCCTTGATTGGAGAGGATTTGAGTCCTTTTCTTTTTGATAGTTATATTTCTTTTTCCTTTTTTAACATCTGGAATTAATGTAGGGGGATAGGTTATATACTATAGAAAAGGTGGGAAGGCATATTCTGTGTAAAAATGACAGACATAATTTAGAGAGAATAATTCCTACCTTTGGAACTGTCTTTTTAATGAAGTATAGCTTATAATGCATCAACCTTCCCTCTATGAGACACCCCGAATTTTCCCCTCATTTTTTTGTAATTTTTCTGTTCCTACTTACCAAGACAGGTTAACCTAAACAAGCGTTGGAAATGTTTAGCAGTTATATTTTATGAATTATTAAGCATATAAACCAGAAAGTCAGAGGATATTATTTGATAAGAATTTCTTTTTGTAAAATATATACACATAATATGAAGAAGTCTCACAAGCTTTTTCTGCTTACTAGGCATTTTTAAACAACTTGATGTAATCCTGATGGGATATTCAGGGGCTATTCACAATGATGCTAGGATATGTGACAAGGGTGTGAAGTGTCCAGGAGAATCCCTAATGGGAATCTTCTAAAAGTTAGGCATGAGGACACATCTATATCTTACATACATACGTACGTACATTACACACACACACACACAATGTATTACATATTATATAGTGATATATGCATATGATCAATAATGAGCTAGACCTACATTCTAAGGTTATATAAATTTGATGAAATGGCTGTTTATTATATTAGAGTTAAGAACTTTGATATTGAAGTGCTAGAAGTAGGTACATAAAGATGATGGTATCATAATTTGATGGTATGATGTGTTATAGAGGGTCATGAAGTAGCCAAATGTTTAGGTGTTTGCCACATCATAAAATTCAAAATTCGGAGTGTCTAGGTAACACTGGTTACTTGTGTAGACTAGAACAGATTTTCCTCAGATCTGATTTTGACCTTGATAACCAGCAATAATGTGCTCTTTACTACCATCCTTTATCACAGTGAAAAGAAGAATTGAAGCAAAGATCAAAGAGGCGGAAAGAGTAGAATTAGAGAGGAACGAGATGAAGCACAAAGGGTTGGGGAAGAGGTTATGCAGATAGATGAAAACTTGCGTTGAAATGGTTTAATGATATTCACAAGCATTTTCCCCATTCAGTGGATCAGGCTGTGTAATAGAACCTGTTACAAAGTAGGATCCTTAAAGGAAAAGATCGATATAGATGTTATGAGGCTAGTGATTTTTTATTATGTTTGTGTAACCAGAACGTGCTCAGACATGTTTAGACCATTTTTTTGAAATATGAAATGAAGAGTTGGAGCACATTTATGATTCCCTTCTGCAAAGTTATTGCTGCATTTGCTTGCCTTTGTTCTGTTTTTCTCAGCATACAGTTTCAGTCATACTTATACACTGAATCATTAAATTATTTGCATTAATTGTATGCATAAATTGCAGAATTTCTATTATAATATTTTAAGGAGAAAATAAAATGGCTGATTTTTTTAAATAAGTTCTTGGAGAATATCTGCGTCAATATTGCATGAATATAGTTGTTTCAGACCACTAAAAAAAATTCCTTTATATTGTTCTTCCGCTTCTAGCCATCTTTGGTATCTAAGATTCAAACTATTATTTGACCATGCATTGAAATTCATACTTGCATGCATGAAGGTGAGAGTCATATGAGCATTTACTTTTAATTGGTTGAAGAGTCTCTGTTGTCTGATGTTAACTGTCTCCATGAATTTATGCTAACATGTCTCAATTTATCTAAGTAGCAGAGAACGATTCAGATGCCATCATGCTCGAAGAAAATAAATCTAAAGTAGACCAAATTATCCCAGTTTCACTAGAAGTGAGTACCTCATTCTGATTTGGTTGATAATTGTAGCTTTAAACATGAAGACTGCATAAGTGTCCTGCTGCATGTTCTCTCATAAAACCGTGGAAATGCAAGTGGATTTCATGTTTGAGGTCTGAAAATTTGTTAAAACTTTAAGTGATGTTCTGAAAAAAATATTTTAATTTGGTAAGAGGAAAACGATTAACTTGATTCTCCTATCCCAAGTCCTTATTTTTACTAAATTTGCTTCTTAACATATAAATTATCTAAATTTGCATGTCAATAATATAGTGTTACGCCCATGCAGAAATATAAAATGCATTGTCTGGTATTGACGTAATGACCAAAAGAATAATCCTTAGTAACAAAATCAAGCTCCATTATCTATTGTCATGTAAATAATTTCACAAAAAACATTGATTAATTTTTTTTCCTTAAGAGTTAAGTCACAAACCATAATGGCAACAATTTGGGAATAAACTGATTACAGGGGATTGTATATCATTCCATATTTGCTGGAAAGTTTATTAGTCTGCCCAGTGATTTTTCGTCTTCAATTTTCACAGGTGGAGCCTTTGCTCACAGCCATCTGTGATACATCTTCTATCTCAGAGTTTAAACTGGATGTAAGGCATTTCAAATTGTAAACATTATGGAAGTATAGCCATTGTTATTTGATTTTCAGAAAAATGTAATAAATAAATACTATTTTATTTATCTATGTGTTTTATCATTATGATTAGCTTGCAGGCTTTCATCTCTATGTCAAAAGGGACTTGGTTGAAGAAAATGTACCCCCACCTGTTCCAAGTCTCCCTCCAGCCCAAACCAATACTACAAACCAAACTGCTGATTCAAATGGCTCTGCTGCTACAGCTTCCCTAGCCATCTCCAAACCAAAACCATCTACAGGTGGCATCCAGAGAACAGCTTCAGATGAGGGATTAGTGATGCTTCCATCACCAAATGTGAGGAACTTGCCTCTCTCTCTCTCCCCCCCCTCTCCCCCCCTACCCACCTCTCTCCTCGCGAATTAGGCCAGGGCTCATTCCAATTTGTTCAACCATAAAGTACACTTCTTTTTCTTTCCTTTTGTGAATGGTCTTTGCACTGATGTTACATGTTAAGCAGGTTGGGTTCTTTAGGACATCCCGCACCATCAAAGGAAAGCGAGCACCTCCATTATGTAAAGAGGTAACTCTTTTATTAAGGCATGCCTTTAAGATTTTCAATATTGGAGCTAACTGACCTGAAGTAGTTGAGCAGAGATTTATATTGGGGCTTCATCTGTTCTATTTTGGCAATCTGGAAAATAGCTAATTAAATTTTAGTCGTCGGCCTCACCTATATCCTCATACTGTTCTGCTTCAAACTGAAATTTCTGTGTACTTTTTTAAAATACAGTTTTGTATGTTTTTGGTTTTTATCAACTTATAGATCTTTTAAATGATTGAGCAATGAGGTCACAAAATTAGAACCGATAAGTGGGCTGGAACAGGATGAAAAGATGCTCTGCGGGTTCACTTGGTGGTCTAGCTTTAAAATTGCCTATTGCCTAAAATAGAAGTACCTCATATTTTCCTCTGAAAAGTTAGCATTAGCTAAAAGCGTTTTCTGGATGGGTATGATTTCAATAGACAAACACATATACACCAAGTTTAGTTTATCAATTGGAAGTAGATCTAATATAGTTACTGATCAATGAATTTTGAGCTAGACTTTACTGTACTAGCAAATAGTTAGAAGCCAAACACTGAAGGAGATGGTTACTTACCATTTACCAACTTGTCTACACCTGTTGTTCTTTCTTCTCATAAATACTACACCTTGTATCTCTTAAATATCACCTCCCACTCCTTTTATTGATGCAATCTCGCTACTCCAGAAGAAGGTTTATATTTTCCCCACCAAGACCTAAACCAGTTGCATTTGCAAGTCCAAGCTAATGTAATTTCTAGTTTATAGATCCTTGTTTCTCTTGAATCTTTTCATTTGTCTATTGCTGGCATAATTTAAGAGAATCTTTCTCTCTATGGCCTAACTTGATTGTCTTTGCAAATTGAATCTAATGCAATATATACTTCTATCCTTTTTTTTCATGATCTCTTCCCCCATTTATGAACATAGAAAATATTTGTCAATGAGCTATCAATGGTCTGTCTATGTTTTTTTTAAGATTTGATCATGTTGGCTTTTCAAGGTTATTGGGTGCCAGGGTTGCAAAGAAGGTGCATCATTGGATTTTTTCCCCATATTCCTAGTTGTTATAATATTCACTATTGACAGACTTTGAAAGAAGTGCATTTGATGCCGTAGGCACAATCACTAGTTTGCTTACTTTAGAATCTCATAAGATGGAAACATGTTGGGGCTCAGTTTTATTTTCCAATTTTATCAGCTTAATGGGATGTAATCCAAAATCTTGTGGCAGTCATCAGATAGTCATTATATAATATTAGAATCCAATAAGATGGAAACATGTTGGGGCTCAGTTTTATTTTCAAGTTTTATCAGCTTAATGGGATGTGATCGAAAATCTTGTGGCAGTCATCAGATAGTTATTGTATAATATTAATGGTGTGCCCAAGGTCCGCCGTACCGGTACCGGTCGGCGTACCGGTGGCCGGCCGGACCGGTACGGTACCGTACCGGTCCGACCGGTCGCCAGATATTTCGAATTTTTTTTTAAATGTTGTCTCTGTTGGATCTTAAATTAAGTGATGATTGATATT
>JAOXJJ010000774.1:46142-59826 GCA_025769935.1 Phoenix roebelenii
TACCGGCCGGTTCGCAGATGAAAACCGGAAAACCCGGTTTTCATCTGTTTCCGGTACCGGTCAAGGACCGGACCGGTACGGCATTCCTTGGGTGTGGGCCGGTACGGGCCGGTACGGCATTCCTTGGGTGTGCCGCTTGTAAAGCTTCTTTTCAAGTATTTTCTGATTATTTAGTTAGCTAAGTCACCCTAGGCAATCATGCTGAAGGTGATGACACAAGGTTGAATGCAGGGGTGTGAATGAGCCAAACATGAGAGAGCCAAGCCTGGCTCTAGCTTGGCTTGTTTTACAATCGAGCTGAGCTTGAGCCAGCACACTTAAATTCCAAGCTGAGCTCGAGCCTCACGAACAGCTCATTTAAAAGATTTGGTGAGAGCTCAAGATCTTTCAATGCTTTCATTCATATAGTTTAGACTCACTTTTTCATTATGTTTTAATATTATAATTAAAATATATTTCACTCTTCATAAATTGTATTAATTTACAATAAATAAATATAAAATAAATTTTATATTGATAATAATAATTAAAAATATATAATATATATATATATATATATTACTTACATATTCATATTTTGAGCTAAAATGAGCCAAGCTCGAGCAAGCTAATCGTGGCTCTAGCTCGGCTCGCTTGCTAACTGAGTAAGCGAAACTCAAGTGAAATTTCGAGCCAAACACTAGCTAGCTCAGGAACAATGTTTGCGAGCCCTGGTTGAATGCCATGCTGTCTCAAGATGTTTCTGTTGAGACTATGAGAGTTAAAAGTAGCCAATTCATGCACAAGAACAAAATGACAAGCATTGATTACAAAGTTAAGTTGACCAGGCTTGATTGGGGCTTTCTTTTTCTGTAATAAAATCAAATGGGTCTTGTAGATTTGTGGTCAATATTGGTTTGTAGAGCATTTCTCACCATTTACTTCTTTGTGATAGTGTCTTGTTTGACTTCTTTCAGAATTCTAGACAACTTCATGCTTCCTTTTTTGCCTTTAGATGCAAGTTGTGGATGTAGAAAAGATGTGTTCTTTACTCTTTATTCTCATGGAATAGTTGCGGATTTATCAAATAAGGTTCTGTAAATATGAGAGAAATGAATGGGAGGCACACTATAAATTTAATAACAAAGAGCTGACTAGGTGATAGAATAATCTTGATAAAAGTAGTCTTAGATGATCAGTCCATTAATTTCATTAGCACTTATGCTCCTCAAGTGGGATTGGATGATGCTACAAAGCAACACTTTTGGAGGAACATAAATAAGACTAATTTAAGAGAGTAGAGAAAGATATCTATCGGAGGATATTTGAATGGCCATGCAAGGAAATATAATATAAGTTTTGAAAAGGTGCATGGATGTTATAATTTTGGAGATAGAAATAAAGAAGGAAGTACTTTGGAGTTTGCGACGGCGTATGACCTTGTATTAGCTAACACTTGCTTTAAGAAGAAAGATTCTCACTTGATAACTTTTAAAAGTGTATATGATAATAATCAAATAGATTTATTCCTTACTAGAATATTGATTGATTTTTGTATAAAATTTGTAAGGTTATACTAGGTAAGAGTTGAACAATCCAACATAGATTGGTCGTTTTGGATGCATGTATTAGGAAATGAAAGAGAAGGACTAAAAAAATAGAAATATGAGAACTAGGTGTTGGAATTTGTGAGAAGAGAAAAAAGGGCTTTTAAGGATAAAATGTTGAAGGAAGAAAAATTTGTCTAGATAGGAAAGTCAATATCATGTGGGAAGAGATAGCTAATAATATTAAGAAAGTGGCTATGGAGGTATTAGGAGAATCAAATGAAAAAGGACTATTCAACAAGGGAACTTGGTGGTGGAATGAAAATGTTCAGTTGACTGGTAAGGCTAAAAGAGAGCATTGTAGAAGGCTACATAAATGTAGGAATAGAGAAGTGTATGAAAGCTATAAGCTAGCTAAGAAGAAAGTTTAGAAGGCGACATGAGAGGCTAGATTTAAAGTGTATGAAAAGTTATATTGCAAGTTAGAAACTAAGGATGGGAGGAAAATATGTATAAGATTACATGACTAAGAGAAAGGAAAACTGGAGACTTAGATTACGCACCAAATTTGAAAATAAAAAAAATTTAGTTAAGGAGAATAAAATCAAATAATTATGAAGTTATTTTGATGGGCTATTCCATCAAAGTTTTGTAAATAGTTTAGGATGCCTTACTAGTTCATTAAGAATAGAAATGTTAAGTGTACACGTAGAATTACAGTATCTGAAGTAAAGGAGGCTATGAAAAAAATAAATAGGAAAAATGGTTGGACCTGATGGAATCTTGTGAGGTTTAGAAGTGTTTAGATGGAAGTAACTTTGTTGACTAATTTGTTTAATATGATTTTAAAAACTGAGAAGGTACCTAATGAATGAAGGAAGAGTATTATAGTACCAATTTATAAGAATAAAGGTGACATTCAAAATTGTTCTAACTATCGTGGTAACAAACTCTTGAGCCGTATTATGAGACTTTGAGATAGGGTGATTGAGTATAAATTGGTATATGATATGAAAATATCATAGAACCAATTTGGTTTTATGCCCGGAAGGTTGATTATGAAAGTTATTTTTCTCTTTTGAAGGTTAATAGAAAAATACGAAGAAAGATTCAAGATCATTTTATGGTTTATCTTGATTTAGAGAAAGTATATGATGCAGTTCCTAGAAAAGTTTTATGATGGTGTTAGAAAAGAAATGAGTTTCTTTTTGATATATTAATATGATTAAGACCATGTACAATGGAATGGTTACTAGTGTGAGAAATACTAGCAGTAATGCTAGTGAATTTTTAATTATAATAGGTCTACACTAAAGATCTGTTATATGTCTTGACCTTTTTGTGCTAGTTATGGATTAGGTTACTAGGAAAATTTAGGACGATATTCCATGGTATATGCTGTTGGCAGATGACATATTTTAAGCCGATGAAGTTAAAGTTAGAGTTAATCATAAGTGAGAATTACGAAGGAGTGTGTTAGATCTAAGTATTTTAAGTTAAGTACTACTAAGATGAAATACATGGAATGTGGTTTTAATTAGAAATAGAGATAGAGATGGAGTGAAAATTGAGGATCTTATATAAGAGTGAACATTTTCAGTATTTAGGATTGATTATTCATAAGGAAGGGTAGATTAAAGAGGATGTTATCCTTGGGGTTAAAGCAAGTTGGATAAAATGGAGAAATGCAACCGGGATATTACATGATAATAAGTACCTGCCAAGTTGAAGGAAAAACTTTATAGGATAGCCATACTACCGGTTATGCTTTATAGTACAAAATATTGGGCAGTTAAAAAACGTATACAATATGAGGGAGGCCGAAATGAGAATATTGAAATGGATATATGGTAATACAAATAAAAATAGAATGATAAATGAAGTCATTCATAAAAAAGGTAGAGGTGGCACCAATTAAAGATCAATTGAGAGAGTGACTTAGTTTAGATATGTACAACATAGGCTGAGGGATGATGGAGTAAGGGCGCTTCTCACCTCCTACAAATACTCCGGCGAAAAACAGTTTCTAAGTGGGGTAAAAGAACTTGGGATCGTCGATCTCTTCCTTAAAGATTGAGATGAATCGATGTCATTTGATGGTATGAAAACACTTAATGATGTCGAATTCCAAAAACCAGCTAGAGGTTCCCCACTCTTCTTTGATCCGTCGTAGGGCCGAGTAGCAGCCTTGACCTGAGTGGAAGTGCGATATATCTGGAAACTCAGAATTGTAGGTTCACAAATTGCTATTTGCAGCTCTTGATCGATACTACAAACTTGCAAGGTTCTCTGAGACCGAAATTTTATTTTTGCTTGTCTGCTCAATGGCCTTCATGTTTTCAGAACTGTACTTTTGTCCTTAATGAGACGATTTACAAAAAGAGGGACTGTTTTGTGCATATTACCTTTGGATATTTTGTGTTTCTGTTCCAGAAAGATAATATGTCTAGTCAGGTTGTAGTAATCCAAATTAACATGACAACAGACAAATGGCTCTGGCTTGGTCAATTACATGACTCGTTGCTTCCTTTTCTGTCTTTTATTTTTCAGTTACTGCTGTTGCTTCTTTTGCTCAGCCAACCCCACAATCGTTCTTTGTAGTAAAAATAATAAATCCCGATCTACGTTATTGTTCTTACTTTGTAGGCCCTATTTAATTTTTTGTAATGTACTCTTGCCAGAAGCAAGAAGTCAAGGAAGGCCAGATTCTCTGTTGCATCGAACAGCTTGGTGGAGAGATTCCTGTAGAGGTACTAGCTTGTATCCATTTGTAGAACCCCTCGCATTGAAGCCAATATGGCACACATAATATTTTTATTTTAGTTAATTTTTCTTTTATCACTTGTTTCAGTCTGATGTTTCCGGAGAGATAGTAAAGATACTAAGGAAAGATGGTGGTATGGATGCCAAACTATTGTTTTGAATCATTGTTTATGTTATGGCTGTTATGTGATGCTCATCGACATAATCCTTGTTGATGCTATGCTTTGCAGAACCAGTAGGATATGGTGATGCTCTTATTGCAATTCTCCCTTCATTTCCTGGGATTAAGAAGCTTCAGTAGGCAGGTTGTTTCCATAATTTACTAAGGTTATTGACTGGATTAGGGTCTCGGCGGGAGTTTTTGGTAGCATAGCTTATAAATACCATTGAGCCTCATGGCTGGTCGAAATGGGCTGTGTTATTTGACGTGTCTTCAGAGATGGTCTGAAATATGGTATGGACTTTGGATGCCGAAAACTTTCACATGACGCTTGGATAATTTCAATCTGTGGTCAGCAATGCTATATCATACATACCTAATCACCATTCGACTAATTGCCATCTAAAGTTTTGCTTGAAGCACCAACCAGGAAGCAAGTGGTAGCTTAACTGTAATTGTTGGAGGCAGCTTTGTCTTTAAATCTGGTCTGAGTTCCGACGACAATGTTAATGAACATATTTTTCCGATATTTATCATCCCAGCTGTTATAGTGTTCTTGCTTGTGCAGTAAGATCCATATTTCTAGTTCCAGGTATATAAAGTTGGAAATTGTCTGGGTCATCAGGCGGATTTTAACTTTTTGTCCATTTCATTTATAAAACAGATTTGAAGGCCGCACATCAGATTTGGTACTCCTGAGCATTACTAAAAAATAATGCCATTACCCGATGGCCTCATCTTCTTGCTTTGCATGGTCGCTGGCTGTAAGCGGAGGAGTTCCTTTTCTTTTTTGGTGAAAAATGGTATTCATATAGCTCTTACATGGTATAGCCTGCCAAGTTAAAAGAAATAAAATGATACAAAAAAGATGGATTCTCAATGGCGCTAGTTCAAATAATCTCTCCAGAGTGCCGAGTAATGTAGGAGATAATTCAGCCTGTAGCTTTGTTTGCGTTTCGATATACATGTGCTGCTTGGAAGAAACTTATTCTCCTGATCAGTCTGCGAGTTTTCTGAATTAGTGGGTGGCCGTTTTTGTATCGATCCACTTTTCGTATCCAATCGATAACCGGAGTTTTTCTTGAGGTATACTCTATTTGCATCAAGTACCCTTCTTGCATAAGAGATGCCCTCTCATACTATCCAAAGCTTCGCCTCAATGGCAATAAGCTAGGGGTGCGCCGATCTTCCGCCACGATTAGTCTACCATGGTGGTTTATGATCACAAATTTCCCTTCTCCATATGCTCCTTCCACTGACATGCTGCCATCGAAGTTAATTTTGAGATGACCACGGGATGGGGGCATCTAAGAAAAGAGGGCAAACTTGGGTGCTATAACAGCGGAATTGGTATCCCAGATGTCCCTGGCCATCTCAAAGGAACTTGCCACAGCCGCTGTGGTGATCTCCACAGCATGACGAAAAGCCCTATCCACCACCACCCTTGGAGCTGACCCACTGCCCTCGAAGAGACAGGCATTCTTGTCTAACCATATATGATAGGTTAGATATGACCTCCTAATCCCCTCCTCGGTCTCCTCATGGACTCTCTCAGATAGTGTAGTAGGTCCTTTATTGACTCCAATGCCTATGGAAAGGGGACGGTAGACCCCTTCCAGATCTGTACTGCTCTGGGACATCTGAGGATGACATGGTCGATGGTCTCCTCGGTGTCCAGGCAGGTCTCACAATATGTAGTGATCCAAACATCTCGCCCTGCTAACATCCTCCTAGTCGGTAGGCAATCCTAAACTACCTTCTATATGAATAGGGCCACTATAGGGTGGATCTGCATCCTCCAAATCCAACATCCATTGATTTCCTTATCTGGCTCCTCACTGATCAACGCCTAGAGATTCCTAGCACGTACCCTGGACCGCCCTGTCGGCATCCATACTAATCTGTCGAGCTCCTCTTGGGATGGAATAGGAAGGGCTAAGATCCGCTCTGCCAAATGCTCCCCGAAAGTCTTCCGGATCAGTCTCTCACTCCATCTACCCTCCTCAAGAACAAGACCTTATGTCCAGCTAATTTAGCTGTGTCCACCATGGTCGGCAGTCGGCTGATAGGCATTTCTGCCACCTAGCTGTCCTCCAGTACATCAGCGGATTACCCATCGCCGATGGCCCATCTGATCGCTGGGAGCACCAGCGGGGCTTTGGCACAAATCTTCCGCTAAATAGGTGTCGTTGCGTCCGGATGCTCGCCCCCGCCTGATTGGGCCCATGCTTGGCCCTCAGCAGTGAGGACCATATACTCTCAGGCCCCAACAAAAATGTGGCTGCAAGTCTCGCAGCAAGGGCCTCCCGTATAGCCACCAACAATGGCACCCCTACTCTGCCAGTCCTGGTCGGCTGACATAATACCTCCTAGGCTATCAAATGAATACCTCCTTTGTTATCGTGCCTCCCCCAAATGAAGTTCCTAAAGATCTGCTCAAAAGTCCTCAATGGCGTCACTGGGAGTATGGAATTAGTCAATAAGTAGATTGAAACCGAGGTGAGAACCGACCGCACCATGGTGCCTCTGCCCATTATGGAAAGTGCGTGCATCTGCCACCCCTCTAGTCTATTTGATACTGAGCTCAAGAGAGAAGCAGTTCCCACTACGGAGGCGTTGTCCCAAGATCGGAACCCCTAAGTATCTCAACACGCCCTCCTACTCACCTACCCCCAGAATCTCCATTATAGCAGCCTTCACTCATAGTTTGGTTTTCGGACTGAAGCAAGCAGCTGACTTGGCCAGGTTGATCCATTGCCTAGATGCCACACAATAGTCCCAGAGGATCCCCCTGATAGTCCGAGCAGCCCACCTCGTCGCTTGGGCTAGCAACAAGCAATCGTCTGCAAAGAGTAAGTGGAAAATCGGGGTGGAGTCCTGCACTGGTCTGTAAACCTGCAACTCTTGAGACTCTACTACACATCGGAGTACTCTGGACAGCGCATCTGCACAAATAATAAAAAGCAATGGAGACAGTGAGCACCCCTGGTGATGCCTACCAGAGAATTCAAAGAAACATGAGGGTGTATTGTTTACCAGGATGGCGAAGGATGGAGCGCTGATATACCATAGCACCCATCTGATCCATGTCTTGTAAAATCTAAAGTTCTGCAGAGCGCGTCGAACGATGTCACAACACATCCAATCATTGGCCCTCCCCATATCAAGCTTTATCCCCATCATACTTCTTCTGATTGGGGCCTATTGAGATCAAATATGAATTCCTGAGCAATAAGAATATTATCAGAAATACTACGTCCACTCACAAATGCTCCCTACTCTGGACTAATAACCTTCGGAAGGATGTCTCTCAATCTGACTACTAATATCTTGGTCGTAGTCTTATACAATATGGTACATAGACTAATTGGACGAAAGTGGCCCGACTCCGTAACATCCTGCCTCTTTGGAACCAGGGTGACAAAAGTTCTCTTTCAATATGCAGATATCACCCATAAACTAAAGAACTGCTGAATAACCTCCATCACATCCTGCCTGATGAGCATCCAATACCTCCTAAAGAATATTGGTGGAAACCATCTGGTCCTGGTGCCTTATCCTCCTCAAGGGACCACACTGCCTCTTGGATCTCCCTCTTCGATACTGATCTGGTCAATACTGCATTCTCCTCCTCAGATACCACAATCGAGGGCATCGGTAGGTCAGGCGGGCTCTCACACCCCATCTGCTCTGTCCACCTAGCTTTGAAGAAGTGTTCCAATATTGCCTTTATCGTATCAAGGTCCTCCGACACCTGACCCTCAGCCCCCCTGATAGCCCTAATCCTGTTTCGCTATCTTTGGATGATCGTCGACTGATGAAATAATCTGGTATTTCGATCCCACTCCAAAATTCACTGCACTCTCCACTTCTGTCTCCAAAAGGTCTACTACTGCCAAAGCAAAGAATCGTGCATAGATAGAAGCGATCTGAGCTCCCCTATCTCCTCTGCCGATAAGCCTCCCCTACTAGCCTCCATAGATTGTAAGCTGGCAATGGCCTCATCTATCTCCTCTATCCTCGTGAAGATGTTTTCCACCTCTTCCCGGTTCTATCTCCGCAACCACCTCCTAGTTAGCTCCAACCTGCGTGATACCCTATACATGGCATCCCCCCTCATCGGTACACCCCACGCCTCTCGCACAATTTCCCAAGATCGGGGATACTGAAGCTAAAACTTCTCAAAACGGAACGGATAATGAATCGGTGTAGATAGAATGGTGCTTACTAGGATTGGGCTGTGGTTTGACGCAATCCCGGGCAAATGCCTCACATGGTGATCCGAGAAACTCTGAACCTATGCTGAGGTGGCAAATGCTTTATCCATCCTCTCCCATACGTGGGCTTATCCTTGTCGGTTATTGCACCACGTAAACCTCGGGCCAAAAAACTCCAAATCAATCAGCCCATTCATCATAATAAACTCTTGGAACTCTCTAACCTTCCTCTTGTAATGAATGCCTTCCCTCCCATCTTTTCCTGCGGTCCATCTATACAATTGAAATCTTGCCACCAGCATTGAATGTCCCTGGTTGATTATTATGGACGCCTCTTCGCACAAAACCCTCCTCTCCCTGGATCAGTACTGGCATACACAGCTGCTAAAATCTATGGGCTTCCGTTACCCTCTGATATCACCATAATTACCTCTTGATTACAGACATTGAATATGTCCAATTTGCAGAACTCATGTTTCTAGGTTGCACTGATACCACCAAATAATCTTTGAGATTCCACTGCATAGAACCTCCAGGATCTCGGCACAGCCCTTCTACCCTGCTGAAGACTCCCTCCAGAAAGCTTAGTCTTGAAAAGCACACATATCTCTTGGTTATGCTGTTGCACCAACCTACGAAGAGTTGAGGCGAAAGAGGGTTTCCTACGCACCCCCCCTCCCAGTAGTTCCATAGGAGTATCTTCATAGGTCTATCGGTAGATTGGCATGACCCTCTCCGTCGGAGCCAGCCTCATCTTTTGCATTTGAGCCCCCATGATACATAGACTCTCCTAAGTCTATCTCCATTACTGCCTCCATCAATTTCTTAAGCAATTGAACATGGCCCATTTCACTGTGTTGGTGTGCCATTTGGCACGCCTCATCCACCATTCCACCCATATCCCCAAAAGCCTTCTCACCACCACCCTGGGCCGCATCCTTCACTCCTCCGACTTGGGATCTATTGGGATAGGTCGTCAGTGGCGGGATTTCGACTGCTGCCGCTGTCCCAATCGCCATGTTGGAGGGTGGCTTTCGGCCTCAAGCCACCACACCAAGCCTTGCACCTTTGCTCCTTGCGGATGACTTAGAATTGAAGGAAAGTGGGCTGAACGGGTAACGCCGTGGTAGTTCAAGCTTGTGCCATGGTGTGCCAAGCTCTTAGGTAGCCGTGGGAACCAAGGCAAGGGGAGGGTCTACTGGTTGCAGCTTGACCCAACCCTTGACTTGAGAAGAAGACAATCAAATACAAGAAGATGTTTTATATAGGAACACTTGATTGATTCTATTTTCCAAATAAAGCTTACAAGCAAAATATCTAGAGAAAATTATAATAGATTTCCCCTAGCCCAAGCCTTGGACAAACTCCAAGACTGAATACAAAGAGACAAGGTCCCTCCCAAGCCACTAAGGCCGAAAATACAACAAGGTTATAGGATATAAGATAGATAGCAAAAGATGCCCCCTTCGGTCCTATTTATAGCTTCCCATGTGTGCCTCCAAAGGGCCAAGGCATGGTCACCCTTACCATGAAGAGGGATGGCTACCTTGGTCATCAAATCCAAGTGTAGGCTAGTTGTAGCCGGCCTAGTGCTAGGCGCGCATCCTGAGTGGCCGAGGCGTGAGTTCTGGGCGCCGCACGGAACGTCCGGGGTCGTGCGCAGTCAGGGTGCCGCGTGCATAGTCAGGTGCCGTGCGCAGCCAGGCGAGCTCGTTGGCGGCGTGCATGGGCGAGCGGATGCGCTAGCGGTGCGCACGGATGGCCTGGTGGTTTAGCTGGCGTGCGGGTACTGTAGCGGGTGAGATTCACCAGGTCGAACCTCGCTAGCCCTCTGCTGGTCTGCGGGCGTTCCTGTCCTGCTGCTGGCGAGGTTCTGCGGCCTAAACCTCACCCGCGGTGCTATAGCTAGTGAGGTTCTGCGGCCTAAGTCTCGCTCGGCACACTATAGCTGGCGAGGTTCTTTGGCTTGCACCTCGTCCGCAACATGGGTTGCGGCAGAATTTGGCCGCGGCAACGCTCGGTTGAGGTTGGGCGTGGCATAGGCCGACCATGGATGTGCTTGGCTGAATGAAGGCCCTGGCCAAGGCTCTCCAAGCAAAGTAGTTGGCCTTGGCTTGACCCTCCATTGGCCTCTTCATGGCCCGATGCCTTCCTTGGTTGGTGGCGTTTGCGTGGGTCCTCAACATTCCCTCTCTCTTAAAGAAAATCCTTGTCCTCAAGGATAAAGTGTGGATGCTGCCGAATCATCTCATCATAGTCTTTCCAAGTAGCCTCTTCCTTTGGCAAACTACTCCAATGAATAAATACTTGCCAAGTCTTTCTTCTTTCTCTCCCTTTTCTCCAAATGTGGTACTTGATAGCTTTCTTAGGTTGAAGTAATAATCTTCCATCATGATCAAAGGTGGGCAGGTCATGCTCAATCAATGAAGAATCACTCATCACTTTCTTGAGTAGAGACACATGGAAGACCAGATGTAGAAATGAAGTAGTAGGCAAGTCCAACCGATATGCTACTTCTCCTATTCTTTCCAATACTTTGAATGGCCCATAGAACCTTTGAGAGAGTTTGTAGCTAAAATTATTCTTGAGGGATTTTTGAGTGTAAGGTTGTAACTTTAAATAAACAAAATTCTCGGGTTTGAAAGTTACCTCTCTTCGGTTCTTATCATAATACCTCTTCATCCTCTCTTGGGCCTTCTTGAGCTCTCTTCTTACATTGGTTAGAGCTTAATCTCTTCCGGCCAATGTTTGTTCAACTTCTTCATTTTTGGCCATGCCCTTCTCATGTTGGTGCAAACCTGAGGGTGGTCTCCCATAAACCAATTCAAATGGGCTAGTCTTGATAGATACATGATAGGTAGTATTATACCAATATTTGGCCCAAACAATGAAATCTCCCTATTTTGCTTGTTGGTGGTGGCAAAAACATCTCAAATATTGTTTAAGGGTTCTGTTGGTTACCTCCGTTTGCCTATCCATTTGAGGATGATAGAATGAGCTTGCCTTCAATGTGCTCCCTTGAAGTGTGAATAATTCTTTCCAAAATATGCTCATAAACATCCTATCCCGATCAGATACTATGCTTTTTGGAACACCATGCAACTTAATCACCAACTCTACAAATGATGTAGCCACCAATTTAGCCGTGTAGGGGTGCTTGATGGAGATGAAATGAGCATATTTGCTTAGTCGGTCCACCATAACCATGATGACTTCATACCCCTTACTAATAGGCAAATCTTCCACAAAGTCCATGGAGATGTCTTTCCAAATCATACTTGGAATAGGGAGCGGTTGAAGAAGACCCATTGGCACCCTTGGATCATACCTAACTTTTTGGCAAATCTCACAACCGGCCACCAATGCCTTGAGTTCAGTTTTAAGTCCTTCCCAATACAAGAAGTGCTTAACTCGAATGTAAGTGCGAAACCAACCCGAGTGTCCACCTTCCTTACTATTGTGAAAATGATCAAGGATGCTTCTTCTCAAACTAGAGACATTAGGCACATAGACATACCCTTTGTAGATGATAAGTTCCTCCTTGAGCTTGTAGTTAGCCACCCTCTCGGTTGAGGCTTCAAGTTTTTCTTTAATCTCCATGGCTCGAGCATCAAGCTTGTTTGCCTCCCGGATTTGGTCCCAAATCCTCCATTCGATTCCACTAAGAGCTATGGAAGTAGGCTCTTCTCCTTCAGCCGCCCAAAGCATTGGGCTCCCCTCCTTCCTTGATTGTGCATCCGCCACCTTGTTTTCCTTCTTCGGTTGATATATAATGTCATATTCGAAGCTAAGAAGCTTGACTAAGAACTTTTGTTGTTTCGGGGTCACAATCTTTTGTTCCAAAAGATGACTTAATGCTGGTTGATCGGTGACAATAGCAAACTTTTTACCAAGTAAATAAGGCCTCTATACCTTGACGGCGTGCACCAATGCTAGTAGCTCCCTTGCATATGTTTCCCAAGCCTTCTTCATGGGTCCCAAGGCTTTTGAAAAAAATGCTAGGAGTCTCTTTTGTTGCATAAGGACTGCTCCGATGCCATCTCCACTTGCATCGGTGTAGACTTCGAAGGAAATAGAGAAGTCTGGAAGTGCTAGGACCGATTTTGAGTCATGGCCCTCTTCAAGTTGTCAAATGCTTTCCTTGACTCCGGAGTTTATTTGAATTCACCCTTCTTCAACATAGAGGTTAGAGGCTTAGTAATCAAACCGTAGTTCTTCACAAACCTCCGATAGTATCCGGTCAATCCCAAGAAATCTCTAAGAATATGGTAGAGGCCAATCCACCATAGCCTCAATCTTTCTTTGGTCTACCTTCACACCTTCTCCCGATATGATGTGCCCCAAATACTCTAACTCTGGTTGGGCAAAGGCACGTTTGGAAGGCTTGATGTAGAAGTGGTGCTTTTCCAAGATGGATAATACAACTTCCAAATGTTTGACATGCTCTTCTATGGAGTGAGAGTAGACCAAGATGTCATCAAAAAATACTAGCATGAACTTCCTCAAGTAAGGCCGGAATACCTTATTCATGGTAGCTTGAAATGTGGAGGGAGCATTGCAAAGACCAAACGGCATGACAAGATACTCATAGTGGCCCGAATGTATCCGAAATACCGTCTTGTGGATGTCCTCCTCCTTCATTTGAATTTGGTGGTACCTATCCTTAAATCAAGTTTGGTGAAGACCGTTGCACCATGTAATTCATCAAGCATCTCATCCATCATAGGAATGGAGAATCGATCCTTGATGATTGCTTTATTCAAGGTCCAGTAGTCGGTGCAAAATCTCCACATGTCATCCTTCTTCCTCACAAGTAGAACCGGAGATGAGAAGGGACTTGTGCTATGACGGATCAACCCGTGCTTCAACATCTCCTTCACTTGTCTCTCTATCTCTCCCTTTTGAAAATGGGCATACTGGTAGGGTGGAATATTTACCGGTTGTTCGTCCGATTTCTGTTTACCTAAAAATATGCTAAACAGATCGTTGTTAGAATCGACGAACAAAGTCTAAATTTA
>JAOXJJ010000774.1:91791-103973 GCA_025769935.1 Phoenix roebelenii
ATTTATATAATGAAAATATTTAATATATTACTATATTACTCCTATTTACCTTATTTTTCTAATAAAAATAATTATTAGTATTAAAAAAATCTATTATAAGTATAAATAAAAATATTAATTTTATAATGAAAAATAACATATTTTTATAATATTAATAATTTATCGGAGTAATAAATATATTTTTATAGAATATATCAATAATTAATATATTGATAAATATATTAATATTTTATTATAATATATGATTAATAAATATATAATAAGGACTACTAAAAGTAGAATATGTGACAAAATTATGTAGCTATTATAGAAATTAGTATATTGACTTACATTTTTAATTCATGAAAATTAAAAATACATAAAAAATCCATCTAAGATATATCAAGGATATATTTGGCATTATATAGTTAGTGATCTTAGATTCCCGTACCATACCAAACAAGTTACTTATGGATATCCGAAGATTTTTAATCACTGGATCATGACCTACCAAATATATTAATCTTAGATCACCGGAGGATCAAATTACCCCAATATTTGGATCACTGAGGATCTTAGATCACCGTGGTGATCTTGTCGGGGTTACCAAATGCCCCCTCTGTGGTATGGACGAAGAGATGCTATTATGGTCCACAAGAGCAGTGCTGATGTCCGAGCGCGTGCATGCATCAAAATTACCAAGAACTACCTAATAAGAACAAGCCTCAGATGGACCATCTTGCGCATTGCTTGAAATTATCACCCGCCGAGAGTTGCAGCTTGGAGACAACCTTTTGCGTAATTACAACGAAGGGTTTCAACCACCTTCAGACATCCACCAAAACCAAATAGAAGGTTATCAGAATAAGAACCTGAAAGTTAAATAGCACAAACTCATCCAGCCTTTTCCATGGCTCCAGTACTTCCTTTTGGACAGCCACACAAGCCAAACAACGAGGTTATGGGCCTACTTGAAAGATTAGCATAAGCATCAGTCTTAATTTGGGGTGACAATTGGATCGGATCGGGCATAAACGGGTCGGGTCAAAAAATCATAAACCTGAATCTGACCTGTTTATTAAACGGGTCAGAAATTACAACCCAAACCTGACCTGTTTATTAAATAGGTAACCCGACCTGACCCATTTAACCTGTTTAATAAACAGGCCTATTTAAACAGATATTTTTTGAATTTTGACCCATTTAAACATCCGTGAGACCGTGACCCGTTTAAACACCCATGACCCGTTTAAACACCCTCCCCAACCCTTTCCGTTCTTCCCTCACCCGTCTCCCCCAAAAGTCCAAGACCTCCTTCCTCAGTCCTCACTCTTCCAACGGCCCAGCCCCAAAACCCTTTCCCACTTCATCCGCTTGCCCTTCCGTCCGCCAGCGGCGGCCGCCGCCCACCTCTCAAAAGCCCCGCCTCGAAAGTCGGAAGGTCCCATGACCCAACTGCGGCAAGCCCTGGGCCGTCGACGGTCAACCCCTGCGTCTCCCTCCGCGGCCACCACTCCCTCCTCCGCTCCTTCGACGACTCCCGGATCTCCATGAAATCCTCCGACCTTTGGCGGCTTGGCCCCCTCCTCCGACCCGAGTCGTCGTAGAGTCCCTCCTCATCGACCTCCTCGGCATCATCGAAGGTTTGGCGTCTTCGGATTTTCTGCTTCTCGGCATCATCGAGTTCCTCCTCACCGACCTCCTCTGCTCGCTTGTTCGCCGAATCTGAAGGGACCGAGGTGAACTCCCACGAAAAGAGGCGACGACCAAAGGGGCAATGGCCGGCTACGGTCTTCGACGGAGGGGCGACGGCAGAGGGAGGCAATGGTCGGCTGCGGTCTTCGACGGAGCGGCGACGGCCGGAGGAAGACCTTTGGGCTTCGACGGCTCGGCAGCCGGGGGAAGAAAGGGAGAGATGGAGGAGGGAAAGAGGGAAAGAACCCGGGGGCTGTAGGGGGTTTCTCACTGTTTTCATCCGGTGATCTCATCTCCCCTCCCTTCCCAGTCGTTGGATCTTAGCCTCCATCTATTTTATTTAGAATAAAATCAGGCCCAATAAGGCCCATATATTAAACAGGTTATATGGATTAAACGGGTCAGATATCTAAAACGTGTATCCGACCCAATTAATAAACAAGTTAAACGGGTCAACATGTTTACGACCCGAACCTGTTTAGACCAAACCCGAACCTGTTTATGGCGGGTCGAACACAGGTCGGGTTGGCGGGTCGGATCATATTTTGCCACCCCTAGTATTAATTTCACAGCCCCGATCAGCTAAATGGCTGTTGGACCAGTACAGAACCACTACCATTTGAAAACTCCATAACATGTTTTAAGTTGTAGACTCCTTATTTCTTGAGAATACTTCCAAGATGTAGCCAGGCTCCCAGAGCAATGATTGTATCATCACAGAAAATACCCGGTCGGCTTGCCAATTAGCAATTTCTAAAGTTCATTGACAAAGAAAAATTACACAAAAAATACAGATCAACAATTGAGTAGTCGAGTTGTCATCCATATCA
Source organism: Phoenix roebelenii (assembly GCA_025769935.1). Lineage (NCBI taxonomy): Eukaryota > Viridiplantae > Streptophyta > Magnoliopsida > Arecales > Arecaceae > Phoenix > Phoenix roebelenii. The sequence goes on from JAOXJJ010000774.1 coordinate 94,296, forward strand.
AAACGAGAAGCAGATTGATTGTGCCAAACCTTCCGTTGTCCTCGATGGAGGATGCCTGCCACTACAGATATTTTCTTGCAAGAGCTCTGACTTTGGTATCAAAGTGAGAGGATGTGATGCGAGATCCAGACAAGTAGAGCGGATTCAGAAGTATCTGCACAACCAAAAGATGATCATGAACAATTATGAGAAAATAAAACTCACAATATTACAAACAGGACCAAACAGAATACATTATAAAGCTGATTAATGTTGTTTTAGCAAGCAGATAAAGCATATAAATTGTAAGGACCGATGTCAAATGAAGAAAACAGGTGAAATGGATCGGTAACAAAGTTAAAAAGCTTGGTGTCTCTCACACATTCAGCCATGTGCACAAACAAGCATGCATGAGCATGAATGAGAATGTACAAAGACAAGGCCATTTGGTTGAATTAAACGAGTAAATTTATTCTTGCTCCTGCAAGCAGAATGCTCAATCCTTTTGTAACATGCCAATGATGATCATGGCACATAACTACCTACCTATTTAATGATGGGCGGTGATTACTGGACATCAGAAACAAAACATACATATCTCAGACATCTAATGAGCACATTGGATTCTCATATCTAAAGATCAACTTTCTAGCATCTCTGTTAGCTAATTGCGGCCATTTCCAAAATAACACCCTAAAATGCAGCATCATTTCTGAAACAAGTTTCAATTAATTATCATAACAGCTTAATCTCAAATCACCTTTAAAGTTCATTCTTTTTCATATCGCTTAAAGAAATAAAAAAAATTACTAAATTTGCTGAGATGACAATTAGTTTCCAAAATATATGTTTGAAAATTCAAAGGTTCCCGTTCATGACAACACAGTTTTAATGTATTGGCTTAAAGATTTCTCACTGGAGAAAGTCTCACTACACCAATTCATGATTATGTACATCCAGATCGAAGGGTTCCCCTCCATATAGAAACATTTCATTTTCATTGAATTAAAAAAATTTATAATTTTAACATCGAGAATTTTCAGGTGTATGATTGCTAAAAGAGATTGAAAAAATGAAAAGTATATTACAAGTGAGAGAAAACTTTATGAAATTGGAAAATTTAACTCAAATGACATGTTTTTATGGCTTAAAATGTTGAACAATGAAAACAAACTCATCAAAATATGAACTCCACATCAAAAAACTCAGTTAACACAAAAATTCAAGTAAAATTTAAAGCGAATGTCTAAAATCAAAAGAATTTCTCAAATCAATATTGACTGAATAAGCATGTAATACTGGCAGAGAAGTCAAACAAGATATACAGGTAGACAGCAGCAATATTACCTTTATATATAGTTCATGAACCTCTTGGAAGAAACTTTTTATCCCATCCTCATTACGAGAATCGTGAAGCAGCATCAATCTAGTGTGTATGATACAGTTGATCAAAGAAAACAGAAATTGGACATAATGGAATATTAAAAATAAGCATTGCAAGTCATAAATGACAACGAACCTATTCAAGTAACATTGTTTGCGACCTAAAAGCTTTCCATGTTAAAGAACATGAGCAATGGAAAATTCATGTTGTTTTATTATCTAAAGGATTTTCTTTCATGAAACAGAGCATAATGACCCTGTATCAATTGGCTCCTAATGAAAAAGAAGAAAATCAATACAGAATCAAGAAACACATTATTCTTGATCTGTCAAATGGAAAAGCAAACAACTGGCTTGCATCACACAACGCAACTATCTTACACACAGCTTGTTCAAAATAAATTTTTGATATACACTTCACCATATCTGCCCATCATGTTCGGAATCCAGTGGAACAATGTACTAATGGGTAAGGATATGACCTGCAGTAACATACACAGATACCACCAGATCATTGAACCTCTCCACTGCTTTCAAAAACCTGCACAAAATACATGAAGATCAGAAAGTTGAGAGAGATGTAATTCAAGAATGAACTACAAGACTGAAAACTTTATTGTTCACATTATATTTGAGCCTCCATAAAGAAAACATTCTCATAAATAAAGGTCAAACATCGATAACACAGACACCTAAAAACACACTCACATGGCACTTGTTGTCCATGCAAGGTCCTGAACAATATCTAATGCTGCATGTAAAATAAACTGGTGCTGGTGAGCTGCTTCTTCCTTCTGTCACATAAACACCAAAAAGCAAGATATAATGTGGTTGGAAAAATATGACTTACCAAATAACAGGAAAGATTTTAATGGTAAGATCTGATCGAGGTGGTTGGATAGCAATAAAATAGCAATGACCATGTTTATGAGAATACGAATATAAAGAACATATTCAATTAAAGATTTGGTGCAAATTTTATTTCACCAGCTAATTTTAAAATGAAAAATGCTGTTTCCCAAACAAACAACAGGAAGAATTCTAATGGTAAGATCTGCTCAGGGTTGTTGCGCAGCAACAAAATAACAATGACAATGTATATGAGAATATAATTAAGAAGAGTATATTCAATTAAAATGGTGAAATATCTTTTTCACCAGCCAATCTTATGAAGGGCTAAATCTGCATCGAAAATAAACCTTTTTGATTCCATGCTGAAGTTGGCGAAACCATGCTCTTTCATTAGGGTCTGAAACCTTATTTACAAAACAAAAGGCTATTTGATTTCATACACCATACCTAACCAATCTGCTATTTATGCATATCACAGTGCTGTTCCAAAATAAACAAACTGTTCCTCACCTGTCTTTGTTTTCCCAATATGATTTTCAAACAATCTGCACAAGTTTGCTGGTGGATCTCATTCTGGTGGTATTTGTTCTCTTATAAAAGAATTAAAGAAAATAAATCTGGTCAGACAACAACTGGATTAAAAAACATTTATGATCCATCATACCCCACTTGTTTCCAACTTTAAACCAACAAAGGCTGCTTTTAATATCCATTTATCCTAGAGAATCTGGCTGTTTACTATCCTATCACAGTTCAGCAAAAAAGTGCATGCATGAACCAGATATTATCTAATCTCACCAAAGAATAATTATTAAAGAATCAAAGAATTTACTGCATATCATGCAGAACAAAATAATGACCAAGGGGATAAATGCTTTGTCTTGAAATAATGTGTAATGTGGCTCTTGAACAGGGTATTAATATTATTAGTTGTACTTATGTCAAGCCCTCTACTCATTGTTTACAAGGCTCATATGGTTACAGCCAAAGTTTGCCGCCTCGGTACCGGACCCCATACTGATGCCACACTAGCACAGTGTCGATATAATAGGGCACGAGGCTTTTTTGGCGTACCAAATATCTGTATGCCACCCGTACCGAGTGCCAGTATCGAACCGTTATAGTACAGTACATGTCGTACTGCCCGATTTAGGCCGGTATGACGTACCTTGGTTACAACAATGTGCAGTCAGTAAAATAGCATGGAATTTAGGGAGAAAACTTAAATACTGTAATAGGGGGGAAAAACCATACACGAAGTACGGAATACATTAATACCTTTCAGATCTACAAAAGTTTACTAAAACAAGACATATCATCTATTCACAAGCTTGGCTACATTATTTCTGCCAACATCATTTGCATGCCTTGAAACATTATTTACAACTCTTTGTGGCATTGTTAGAATTAGATTTTTTTCTTCTTACAGGCCCAATTTTTAAATAGCCATTTATGGATTCTAGTGCATATTAACCTAGCACTTAGTGGTACACATAGTTAGTTTTGCATCCCTCCTTGCCTTTTCTTTGTGCTCTTGCAAACACATTCTTGCTAGATACAATGCCTAGGTTGAACATTGTTTCCTTGACTAGCATTGAAAACAATTGGCCCTTCTTGATACTACATACACCTAAGGGTCGCGACCTGTGTCGATGCATGACACATTGTCATGGGGCGGGTGTTTTCCATACCCAAACATCCGATTTAGGCCAGTATGACGTACCTTGGTTACAACAATGTGCAGTCAGTAAAATGGCATGGAATTTAGGGAGAAAACTTAAATACTGTAATAGGGGGAAAAAACCATACACGAAGTACGGAATACATTAATACCTTTCAGATCTACAAAAGTTTACTAAAACAAGACATAACATCTATTCACAAGCTCGGCTACATAATTTCTGCCAACATCATTTGCATGCCTTGAAACATTATTTACAACTCTTTGTGGCATTGTTAGAATTAGATTTTTTTCTTCTTACAGGCCCAATTTTTAAATAGCCATTTATGGATTCTAGTGCATATTAACCTAGCACTTAGTGGTACACATAGTTAGTTTTGCATCCCTCCTTGCCTTTTCTTTGTGCTCTTGCAAACACATTCTTGCTAGACACAATGCCTAGGTTGAACATTGTTTCCTTGACTAGCATTCAAAATAATTGGCCCTTCTTGATACTACATACACCCAAGGGTCGCGACCTGTGTCAATGCATGACATGTTGTCATGGGGCGGGTGTTTTCCATACCCAAACACTTGAGGGACGCTGCCTCTGCATGCCACACACCAAGGCCAAACCTTCTGGATCCTTCCCTCGAACATACATATAAATCCACAATGGTCCAGCCACATCGCCAAGCATGCACCTCTGTCTTTGCTCGGCAGCTCTGCCAAACTAAGCACATGTGGCATCTTTGAGTGCCCGCAAGCAACCCGACACCTCTAGTCAACCTCAATGCTCATGCGCACCTCCATGCCAGAGCATAGACACTTTCTAAGAGTGCTTTGCAACTAGGCACCCTTGTGCCCCCACAAGCCAAGTATTGCTCATCTAGATATCACGATGGCTAGCAAAGTACTTTCATGCTACAACATATCCACTGTACCACCAACCCGCACGCCACATGTAGCAATAACCACACCATCCTCTAGTGTCGCTCAATCGAACCACCAAGCTGACAGACCCCACAACCCCTTAAAGCTATGATTAACCATGCATGTCTGAACCCTCCAAGGTTCCACAATTCAAGCTCCCCCAAGGCTCTCATGCCACGATCCCTGTCTTGCATCCTCGGCATGCCTTCACATCCATGGCCATACTGCTTAACAATGTTCATAGCCTATTCACACATTCATGCACATTACATAATACCCTCAAAGCACATGGCTATACCTCCCAACACTTTTTATTCATGGCCTGCTCACACATCATTGCACACTGCCACAATACTGGCATCCAAGTCTGCCCATCAAGTAAATATATTCAACCTACACAACTTTTGCACCACGTTGTCCTCTCCTTGGCATGACTCGCTTGATCGTCCTTAATCCATGGCCTAGCTCCAAGGCACATGTTTCAACCAATTAGCCTTACACCGCACGTGCTCCATGACCGATCGGCTCCTATGGATCCCTGTAAGACATCACACCCTGCAATACTCGCAAGATTTTCTAGTCAAGGTAGGGCAAACCCTTGTCCGTCTAGTCCTTTATCGCCTTTATGCTTCACTACAAAGATCAAGAACACATAGGATAACTTGGACAACTCCGCCAGGTAAAACCTTGTGGAAATCCCTGCCATGCAATGTGGCCAGCTTGTCTAACCGACATTGCCCTAGACGTCTCCACACAAGACTATTTGGGCATGGCACTGTCTTACCTCGCTATTGTGCCATTATGGGCCTATGTCCTACAGGCCTAAGAGAGTCGAGAATGCATCTAAAGCACCACCCTTCCTTAATCCATGAGGAATCCTCGAGTATTCACATGTCTTGACGGTCCATTGCCATGACAAATATCATGTTCCGCAAGTGTCCCAACATCATGCCTCTGCCATGTTGCACCACGGCTAACATTGCCTCCTCAACATCCCAGCTAGACATCCACCTGCTCTCCACCCTAGGATGTTCCAAAGTATCGAGGAGCATTTCAACTTTTGGCACATGCAAAATGCTTCACCATGCCAAGCCACACTCCTGCAGGCAACCCCTTACGATAAGCCTAGAGCCACATCCGTGCCACACACTAGCACCAGGTTTGCCATATCATGTTGTTCTAGTGCTTGGCACTTGTCATGCACTAGTGTAGAGCCTAGTGGCACAATTGGCATTGTAATCTAGCGATTCACCCTTTTTTTCCTTCCAGGACTATCCATTATGGGAATCGGAGTGCACTAAAGGCTTCCTTGGACTAAATTCACTGCTTAAGAAATATATGTAACCTGATCATCACTTCACATGGAAGAAATTGAAGACACTCATATCTCGCTCTTCATGATTACATAGTTATTCTTACCAAAGCCAAGACTTCCATGCAATACTACATCCTCTCATCTAAGAGTTCAGTAGCTAATTCTCCCACTCAGCTTGCAGGAAACTTAAAAAAGTAACATAAGAACAAATGGAAGTTCTTGCAAAAGTGGGCACCACTATCAATTCATTTATGGATAAGGACTAAACCTAAACAATTTATGAGTGCTGTAGTTTAAAAATCTCATTTGTGTTACATTACAAAAAATAAGATCCTTCTTCTTTACATTTTAAATATTCCACACACCAACTTCCATCCAGGTCTTCTCAAGTATCTCTTCTTTCTTCACACTTACACATAATTCCTAGCCCCACTCCCTACCAAATTCTCTGCCAATTCTCGATGTACATAGCCATAACTTTCTGATCTTTCCTTTACATCATATTAGATACTCATTCTAATTTTTTACTTGTTCTGGCACACATCAGCAACAAAATTCTAGTTGATACCATATATACTTAATGTGCACAAACTCAGCTTACACAAAGTTCCAAAATATTATCAACCTCATTGCCTTATTATTATTTTTTTGAGTTACAACAGCAAGTAGAGATCACAAACAACCCCCACGAACATCTTCTTTTGATTTTTGCACTTAATACTACTAGAATACTAACTACTTCTCTATTGAACAACATTTGTGATTAGATTTGTTAATTCAATAAATTTGCATTCTATGAAATTTGTTCTGATGAAGTGATGATATAGACACTTCACTTCTAACGTGTTCCTGAATAACTTCAATTACATATGTCCTTATATCACAAATTAACATATAGAGCAACTTTCACAAGAAAGATTAAATAGGGAGAAATACAAGCCTTTTTTTGTCCCTTTTGGTCAAGCCACAGAAACTGGCCTTTTTGGTTCATTAATACCTACAATATCTGCATTACTTATTTATGTGCCAATATGCATAAACGGAAAGAAAGGTTATTAATTGCTTTTTACATGGACAGGTTATTAATTGCTTTTTACATGGACAAGACAGATGCTATCATGCACTTCTGATAGCTTCTTTCGATACCTTTAGCAGATCCAACATAATGTGGAAAATATGCATTAAAGCAAGGTGTTGAGCTAAAACTAAGTAAACAATACATTTTCATTTTGCAGACTAAGGTAGCATTGACTTTCAAAACTAATATGCAATAAAAAAGTTACATCATTACCCTATGAAAGATTTATATAAACCTAAATTCTGAATAAAATAATGAATTAGCAGAAAGAACAATATCACAAGAAAGTAGGATTTTTCTATCAAATTGATGTTCAAAAGAAATGCAAACTATCATCAAACTAAGCGGTTTGCTCAACAAGATATGCCTAACCTCTGATCCTAACTAGCAAGCCTTATTCCATCAACTAGTTGACTATATAGATGAAAGTAATCCACCAAAGCTTGAGAATGTTCAAGAACAACTCTCAAGCTAAAGTCAACCTCCAACCAAATGCTACCAGCTAGCTATAATAGTTCAGGCAACAAAGAGGATCACCATGAAATCTAGAAAGCCAATTAGAGGAATTTGAAAAAAAAATTAAAAAACCTACCTACTAGGTTAGTAAGTATTGCAATTTAAGCTTCAAGCAACAAGAAGAAAACCTCCAAGTATCCTCTAGAAATAGAAGCTAGACAAAGATGGAAGTAGAGTATAACATGGGGAACTGTGCAGTCATCTTTCAGCTATGATTAAGTCAAAATTGTCAGATTGAAACACGATCCCTTTGAAGGGTAGTCCAGCAACAAATCTTAAAGTCAAGTAAAAGCTTCAACAGAAAAAATTGCCTTTAGAGAAGGTGTTACCTCATTAATGGAGATCAACTACATGTGTTTATGCTTGTACATGAAGAGATAGCAATAGATAGAGAGAGGGAATAAGGAGAGAGAGGGAGATAAAACAAAATTATGTAGATGGAGCAAAATTGTTAGTATGCCAGCCATGTCACCCAAATACCAATACTACACATATGAATAACTATACATAAATCCATCAAAAAAATACATGTGGATGTATGTGCACAGTTTCAGAGCTCTTTACATTGCTAATGTGCCTATCTGATGTCATTCTTGTAGATAAGAAAAGAATTTTCATGTCCGTCAGTTAATGATCTTAAGCATTGGTTTGCATTGATATGATGCCATCATTACTGCTAATGATCATTGTCAAAGAAAGAAGAAAGGCGTATGAAGCAAGAATAAAGGATGACGCAACAGAAGCCATACTTTAGGTGCAGATCCCACTTCAGCTTCATATATAGGAATGTCATTCCTGCTGACGATTATAAAGCATGCCGTGCTTGCCATATGTGTTCAACAGAGACCCGAATATTGACAGCCTGACAAGCATCCAAGTCAGATAAAGGAAAGGACAAATTGAAAGGAGTCAGGAAATTAAGCTATAATGTGAAAAACATCAGCATTTCACTATCTTCTAAAACTCTCCAGCAATGATAAAATTCAACCACTCGAGGAGGGAGAGGTGGGGTTAAGATCAGGATCTCTTCATAAAATTTTATGATACATTAAGTTGCTACAGTCAACTGCCACATAGAAACAAGGCATATTGAGCGAATAGTTGGATAGTAATAACTTTTTCACAAGATAAAAAGATCTGGGTGGAAAAACAGCTCTAGCTCTGAGATTATACATGATGCAGGTATTTCCAAGCAAACATTCATCGTCATCAGAAGCTTCGAGGAGATCCCTAAATCGGTATATTAACATAGATGACCTAAAAGAAGAAAGAAATATCACATCCACACATATGATGAAATTAAAAGAGCAGCAAGACTATGAAAGAAGCATCACAGCCGAGAATAGGAAAACCTTTTCTCTTGTTTCTTTGTTTCTTTTTTTTTCCTGTTTTTTGCCCTCACATTACACTAATAAGCGGATGTCTTGGACCGATTTCATTCCCTCATTACGATAAGCCCCTGGTTTCGCCTAAAATTTATGTTTCTAATATGATTATCCAGCCGCATGTGGGTGAAATAATACCATAGCATGACAAGATTCAGAACAGATGTCTCTCCCCAATTGGAATCCATAGTTGGGATCGGAGTCCGTTCACGTGTTGGAGAAAATTCGACAGTTGTCGCGAAGAACGAGATGAAAGTGAGAGAAGAAAGAAATTAAATATCAGATCTCTTCTGCTGCGAGGTCCGGAGTGGAAGCATACCTGGTTCTGGCGAATTGAATTGATCTTGATCTCTACACGGACAAAGAGAGGGGATTCCGAAAACGCTAGGACTTTTTGTTCTGCCGAATCGAGATCGAACAGCCGAGATTCAGATGATTCCAAAACCCTAAATATAATTAGCAAGGGAGGACCGGAGGGGGGGATGGGCAGGGGGGACAGAGAGAGGAGAGAATTATAAAATGTATAATATATTTTTTTTAAACAAAGCAAACATTAATTTTAACTTTTTACATTTTT
>JAOXJJ010000774.1:105471-123712 GCA_025769935.1 Phoenix roebelenii
CGCCAAAAATTGATAGTCAACTTTAAAGACCACGCAATAGCACGTATCTGGTAGGATAGTGATTACGGGTATCGATCTACAAGGATTGGAGTATAGTTGTTTTCTTAAAAATAATGTGAAAGAGAGAGTTTGAAGACTATTAAACTAAGCAATTTAATAAGAAATGCAATTAAAATGATATCTATTTGAGGGAACCTATAGCAAGGAATTCACTACTAACATCGTAACAAGGATTATTTGTATTTTAATTCGTCTTGGATTAATATGCAAATTGGCTACAAGCCCTATAAGCATTCAAATAAAAATTCACTGAAGTAATTTTAGGAAAACCCATTTTCAATAGGTATGAAATGTCTACCCTAAAATAAGGTGGCAGGATACTGCATCTTCCTTTAGCATGAATCATCTTTATACTCACTCAGTGATCATGAAAAATAGTTGTACGAACATCATATTTAAAGTCACAGAGATTAAATATGAGATGAAAGAAAAATATTGATTTAAGAGTGAGAGGATTCATACAACCCTAAGAATAAAAATTAAAGATACAAAAACCCTTATTTCTCTGTTAGAGCTTCATTCAGCCCCAGTGAGGAGATCAACCCTGCATATAGTTGTGGACGGCTACCTCCTTCCTTTCTCCATCTCCTCCCTCCTTCCCTCTCTCTGACTTCTTTGGAAACTCGGCTACAGGAAGAAGCTCGCTGATCCTTCGATCAATACCTCCTACGCCAAAGGCTGATGGCTTTTTTATAGCCCATTCTTCCTCACGGCTCCATCCAAGACTTCACTCCGAGGATAACTTCAAATCAAGGCTGCTGGGATTTTGTGGAAGGGGGGAACGGCCGGAACGCGTTGCAGACGAATAGATGGATTCGGCTGGGAGGGAATGAGTGCTGAGATTTGTTCGGGATGCTCATCCTGACTGGCCGCGGGAGATCCAAACGCGGAAGAAGTTGGAGCTGGATCGGAAAATCGCCAAGGCGCGTGGGGTGCATCGATTAAGCTGGGAATCCGGTTGGTTGCTCTATTCCGTGAAGCTTGGATGGACATAGAAATGCTGTTTGATCCGATCCGCGGCTGAAGTAGGGGAAGATGTGGATTGGCTCACGAAAAGCTGGAACCTGGAGACTTCAATGCGGATACAGTTAGATCACGGAATAAGCTGGGAACAAAGGGATCCTGAGTTCGGTGGGTGATGAAGATGGGATCCTAGAATTCGTTGAACTTGTTTCGCTGAGGGAAGATCTCGGACGCTGGGACTTGATGGATGCTGAACGGGATGAAGGGGGGATGAGCTGGGGCTTTATTCCGAAGGAAGAGGATGCTGGGAGTTATCCGTGGAAGGCGTGATCTGTGGATACGGGAGGAAAGAAAACTGCTCTGTTTTGTTTCTGTGAAGTCTGGGAAGAGGGATCGGAAGCCATGACACTGGAGATCGGAACCCTAAACTCTTGGCCCCAGGCCCAAAACCCATTATGGTCCACTAAATAAAATTGGGCTGGTTATATAAAAGAGCCCAACATGCAACCATGGACCTATTTGGATTGGGCTTCACAAAACCCAAGCCCAATCTAAAAAAAAACCTAAACAAATTGTCTCCCTATCCTCTTCCTCCAGCCGCACCACCTCCCCTATTTTTTTTTGGGGGGGGGAAGCAGCCCGTGGCTTGCCTCCCATGGCAGCCATGGCGCCGGCCACCACCCGTGGCTGGCGACCCCGCCGGGCCGCCGCGACGCCATGAGACGTGCGGCCGGCCGTGGGGTGGCCGGGAGAAGGCCCCCATGGCCGAGCCTGGCGGCGTCGCCGCGAGGCCCCACGGCCTACGACCGGCCGTGGGGTGGCTTGGGACTCGCCCGCGGCCCGCAGCGGCGGCGGCGTCCGCCTGCTGTGGCGCCGTGGGGTGGCCATCCGCCCGCGGTGGTGGTGGGCGAGCCGCCTCGGCCTCCTTCCGCCGGCCGTCGCACGGCACAGAGGCGTCGGCCAGCGGAGAGGAAGGCCCTCCTTTTTTTTATTTGTTTCATCATCCTCCATGTTTAGATCTGGGATTTGAAACGGGAAGACGGAAGAAGATGAAGTCTGCGAGAGAAGGAAACAGGGAGTTTTTTTTTTTGTTCGGGATGGAAGCAACCCGTGGTTGCCACCGCGCCGGCCACCACCCATGGCCGGCGACCCCCGCCGGGCCGCCGCGACGCCCCATGGCGCACGGTTGGCCGTGGAATGGCCGGGATAGGTCCCCACAGCGGCCATCTCTGCCCGTGAAGGAGGCGGGATCCCACTGTGGCCGGGTTCCTTTGGGCGGTGGTTTCCACCCGCGGCGGTGGCGTGCGAGCCACCTGAAGTTCCTTTCGCCATGAACAAAGGATTTGTAAAACAGGCAAAGGATTTGTAAAGGAAAAATATTGGAAGTAAAAAAACGAGAAAGAAGTTGTGAGGAAGAAGATGACTCATGCGGTTGGAAGATGTAGCTTGCGGGAAGGAAAAGGAAAAAGATGAACAGTGAAATCCTTTTCCTTTTTTTCCTTTTTTTTTATTAATTCGAAAATCAAATACAAATATATTTCATGCAAATCTAAAATAAAATCAAATCATATATTTGATTATCAATGGAAGATGCAGAAGATCCATTCACCAATGCATAAAATTAATCCATAAATCCAGATAAAATAATAATTGTATATAAAGGATTCTAATCCTAGTATGGAGGCTCTGATACCAATTGTTAATCATAAATAATAATAACATGCTAAGATTTAGAATCACAATAATACCGTATTCAAGTTTAAGAAATATACCTGTGGAAGACATATTGAACACGTTCTTCAATCACCTGAAATAATAGCGGCTGAATCTTCCCTTCCTTGCTCCTTACAAAAGATAGCCGTCAATGGGGTAAGCTATCAACCATATGGAGAGGAGAGGGGGATCTTGCCTTTATATAGAAAATATAAGGAAGCCTTCCCATTAAAGGCTCCAAAAATCCTAATAGGGTTTTCTGGCCTACATACCAAAATTACCACATTAAATAGGACTCAATCCTATACATCCAAGATGCACCAAAAGTCTATAAAACAAAATGATCACACATCATATTAGGCTTAACCATATTACCATTCTGAGTCATACGTCTAACCCGTTTTATAAAACAAAAATATGCAATCAGTGTAAGCCCATATTTTGAAATTATTCTAACACATGAATCTTGACTATCAAACTTTTTTTGATGTGATGTGGTTTACAATCTCACTATTATCAAGGAATGTAGACCTTAAAGTTGCAGAACTCTACATTTGTATAGATTCTCGAGGATGTTCTTTTCATGTGCCACCAACTGAAAATGCTACCATGAGACTTGAAGGTTAGGGAATAAGCAAGGAGTCAGTGATGCGCGGGCGCGCATGTGTGCGTGCATGCGCGCGTGTGCGCGTGGGAGGAGGGGTCCACGCGGAGGAGGAATGCAGCCTTGGAGTGGATGATTAGTGTGAAATAGTGTTGTACTGCCCCCTCGTTCTACAAGCTCCCTTTATTCTGTAGATATTTTATAGAAATAGAGTAAGTGTTTTTTGTGAAGAAATTGTATTGGCGGACGGTGTTGAATTAAAAGTACTATGATAGCCAATAATGGAGATAGGTGACAAAAAGAGAACTATGATAGCCAATAATGGAGGTAGGTGACTAAAAGAGAACTACTTATGAAGGTAAAAGAGAACTATGATAGCCAATAATGGAGATAGGCAACTAAAAGAGAGCTATTTATGAAGGTAAAAGAGAACTATGATAGCCAATAATGGAGATCTTTTTTTTGATGTAATAGGTGACTAAAAGATCATCTCTTAACAGGTAACCAATATACATGCCTATATATGCCATATGCGCAATCTTAATCCTGACATAGATTTGAATTAGACCCAATTCGGATCCGAATTTTTTGAGTTGGAACTGAGTTATATATGAACCCGACTCGACTCGAATGAACTCAACCCAACCCGATCTTCTATTGGGTTGGATCTGGATCCAGGATCCGAACAAGAAATTAGGTTGGTTCAGAGTCACTTATTATTCAATTTGACTCGACCATTTGTATATTTACCTATATTGCATGCCAACTTCAAAAGAGAAGGAACTGAAATTTTCTGCATCCAATAAAAAAGATCAGATATCTCGATACCAGCAAATATTGGTTTATCCTACTAGAAAAATTCGATTGTCCTGCGAACAATTTATCTTTTCCATGAGTGTCGATACTTTTCTTAATGAGATATTGGAACTAAAATGATCATTAGCATTCTAATTATAATTTATTTTCTGTTCTATTTTTTTAAAAAATATTTATTATTTTATTATATAAATTTATATTTATATTTTAAATATCGCATGGGCCGGGTATCTTTTTCAGAGCGACTCCAAGCCGGCATCCAAATCTAGGAAACCAAACTAAAATTCGGATGTTAAATGGGCCCTGTCACGACATATCAGTTTGAGAGCCTTCGGTATGAAGTCGGCAAAACGTGCTTGCCGGTTTCGCTTATAGCTACTCCGGTTTTTTCTTTTTAATGCACTTGGGGGAAGGAATTTTTCAGATAAGGGGAGTATAGCTAGTCCTGAGTTTGTTTCTTGAAGTCTTGCGTGCAGGAACAGCAGCGTAAGGAGTGCCTTATCGAAATGTTGGAGTGACTTTATCAAGGCGATGCAAACGCATAGAAATGGATAAACGTTTACGGAGGTACCTGCCTGCTGCAGATACCCGCATTTCGTGGAAACGAAACAAAAGGTGTACAAGAATCAGCCTTGGGAGGTAATTGTCCATTTTCTTTTCTTTGAGGAAAGGCGGAAAAAAAACACAGCCTAATTCAGATAGGCATTCAGTCATCCATTCCATCTAATCCATGATTCGTGATACTCTCTGGCTGGCCAAGTTGCATTCAAAAATCCAAAGCAAAAAGAAAAAGCATTCAAAAATTCAAGATTATATTTGAAGAAACCCAAAGAACATTATATTGTGAAGCATTTGCTAACAGTAGTGGGGGCACTGATCTTGGTACATGCACGGCGGCCAGGTATCGCTGGATGCTAACTTGATATGTGCTATGGTGATCGCCTTCAGGACTCATTTGGTGGTGAATTTTCTCGCTAATATATTTTTTAGAAAACTGATATATAGAAAAATAATTTTTACTTAAAAAATAATATATTTATAAATAATTGTCTTTGATTAAATATTTATTCTTTTATAAAAAATATATAAAACATATGCTATGCTTTTAATGAAAAATATTTTATTTTATTTAAAAGCTTAATTTTTTTATTAAAAATTATTTTAATTTTTAACAAATATTTTTTTTTCATGTTCCATGGACCCGTAGAACGCGAGAGCATCCAAATAAGTGATGGTAAGAATATTTTAATATTTTTAGGCTACCATGCAATGGACACGTGACATCAACTATTAAGATAGTGTCGGCTAGCATGCTAAGTTTAAAAATCCAACTGATGATTTTTAAGAAAGGAAGAGAAGAGGAAAGGGGTGCCAAAGGTTGCCGGTGGCACACGCTTGCGAGGAAGGGCGCTCGTCGCTGCCGAGCCTGGCAAATTGGAGGGACACGCGGTGCGTCTTGGAAGATGATGCGAGGGTGATGCTTGCAGCGGAGCAGCCCCGAATCTGGAGCATCGTAATCAAATCCCAACCACGGTGGTACTTACAGCTGACAGCACGTTTTTTTCTCCCTCCTTCCCTCCCTCCTTCTCTCTCTCTCTCTCCGCGCCTCCTCCGCCCCAGTTGGTCGGTAGCAGCCTCGGAATCGGACAAAACGGAAAAAAAAAAAAAAAAAAAACTGCAGGCGAGAGCAGAGAGTCGGAGATGATGATGGAGATGGTCGATGATGTGTGGGGGAGGAGGAGGACATCGTCTCGATCCATTGCTGTGATGCTTTTCCTTTTGGTCCTCCTCCTCCTCCTCCTCCATTGCTCCTCCTCCTCGTCTCCATCTCAAGTCCTTCCTCCTCTGATCATCCAGCAGCTCCCCCGCTCTTCGTCCAGCAACAGTACAGGGGCGGCCGTGGTCGTGTCCGTGGATGATTTCGGAGCAAAAGGGGATGGCTGTACTGATGATACCAAGGTACCCCCTCAATTCCCCTTTCCCTTTTTCTTTTGTTTTGCCCCATCTTTTCTACTAATTATGGAGAAAAATCAGCGACTCATGGTATTAGATGATGTTGATGGGATATTTTGATGCTAGTCACGTTAGTTAGTAGGAGGCTGCTCCAGCTGCCTGCGTCTTTTTGCGCAAGAATCTGCTGGAAGAGCAGCGGACCGATTAGATTAGCAAGAAAGAGACGACCAAAACGGGGAGAAATCCTCGTTCTCTATTTATCTTTCGCTCTTATTCTCCTGAATAAATGGCTCTCGAGCGGGGACATCTTAAATTTCTCGCTGTCATGACGTTCATACCGAACAGAACCCATGTACTTCGGATAATTTGGACAGGTCTTACCGTAACCAGATATCCTTGTGTTGAGAAGGAGGTTGGCGGCAATGACATGCAGACGTCGTGTGCCTGATTTATTTACAGATGATGACAGCTCCAGTGTGGAGCCCTCATCTTTAGTTTGCTTGCTTCATTGATACTCTTAACCCTTTATGATTCATGTTCATGTAGTTTTTTCTTGTGCACGCCGTGCATTAATTGCAGGTACATTGTTCATAGCAAGCTAATGATAGAGGAAACTTTCTATACCCCTATACTGAATATAAATAACAATTGCTGAGCTATGAAATTTTAATTGTGCGTTAAGCGAATGAAGGTTCTGATGAATATTATTTTACCAGGCTTTTAAAGATGCTTGGAAGTTTGCCTGTTTATCACCATTAAGATCCATCCTTCAAATTCCAGCAGAAAATGTATATTTGGTCAGTCCAATCAAATTTGCTGGACCTTGTAAAGCAAAGCTGACATTGTTGGTATGCCTTTCTAAACTTTTAAAGTGGCATTTGCTATACAAGACACACTCGACAAATCTCCTATTTCCCCTCTTTCCGAAATGTAATATTGTCTCTTTTCCTGCTTATTATCCTAGAGCTGCCATGTGAATAGGTTTCAGGAACTATCATTGCTCCATCAGATCCTGATATCTGGCAGGGGCTGGATCCTCAAAAATGGCTATATTTCCATGGAGTAAGACAGCTGGTGTTAGGAGGTGGAGGGACTATCAATGGCATGGGACAGGAATGGTGGGCACAGTCTTGCAAGAGAAATGCAACGAATGTAATGTTCTAATTACCCGGAATATGTTTCTGCATGTATGTCTGTTGAATGCTTGTGCATGCATGTCTGTGCGTGAGAGTGCGCACTTGAAATAACAAAATCTGATGTTGTCTTAATTTGTCATTTGCAGCCGTGCCGACACGCCCCTACGGTTAGTGCCCCTTCTATATCAAAACAGATAGCCTAATTCTGGTGCTTTCTTGGTATGCCTGTAATCAAAACGGATAGCCTAATTCTGATGCAGGCAGTAACTTTTCATCGGAGCAAGCATCTTACCGTCCATGACCTGACTCTGATGAATAGTCAGCAGATGCATATGGCGTTCAACACATGTTCTCATGTTCGAGCATCTCGTTTGCGAGTGGTTGCACCTGCTGAGAGCCCCAACACTGATGGAATTCATATAAGTGCATCAGTCTCTGTTGTGGTGGAAGATAGTATAATTAGAACAGGTCTGTAGCACTACGACATCTAGTTACCTATTCAGCTAAGCTTGAGTCATGATCGTCTCTTAGTAGCTTCCAATATTTTTTTGAGAATAATGGCAGGGGAAGTCCCTTCCAATAGCACAAAATGATTTTTAGCGTATTTCACAACTTCACATTCCTGTTTCTTTCAAATGGTGTTTCAGGTGCTATCATCACAATACAAATATTTAAATATAAGGTGAATGATTTACTTTTAAGTAGTCGATGTGTCTCCCTGTATATTGGATCAAACTTTCTGCACATTTGAACCGTGTACAAATGATCGGCTTATTGTTTTGTTTCTTCTAGAAACAAGTATCCTACTTACTTTTGAGTTTACGTATATGTGTCATTCTTTTTTTTAGCACTTGATTAACGCGCATCACATATTCATGTATCTCATATTCAAGTCGAACACTTTGTTATTTAAGAAACTTCTACACTAAGAAGAAAAGGTCTTCTTGTTATATTCTAAGCTCTAATTATGCTTAAAGTAGTTCTAGTATCGTCTTACCAATTATATACAGTGCCGGCTACTATATATGACTTATATATTCCTCTCTTGAAGATGGTCTATTGCTGTCAAAACATAGTTGTTCAATAGCAATTTTCTGGCAATATCCTTAGCAAATGCACATCGAAGGCTATATACTTTGGTTAGGTACTCAAAAACCGAGCTTAGCTAATTGAATTTTTACAACTCAGGTCTGGGCACTGAATTAAGATAAACGAAACCTGAAAGCTCAACTGACTTCTGAATGAGCGAGCAAGTATGAAGCAACGTTTTTACCAAAAAAAAAAAAAAAACGATCGTATGACCGAATTACAAAGAACAGACTAGGTTGTCCTACTAAATCAAAAATAGAGTTAGTATTCAAAGTTAGGGCAGTTCAGTACTAAGCACAGCTAACAATTGACTACATGTAAGTTGACTAATACAAAAGCTACCTTGAACATTGTGTTTTCTTCCAGTTGGAGCTTTACCGTCCCTTGCCTCACTGACTTATTTTCATGTCTTTCATCTATCCCTTTTATTTTACATGCTGCACTTGTTCAATGTTTATGTTGTGTCCTTTCAGGAGATGACTGCATATCTATAGTCAGCAATTCTTCTGATATCCTAGTCAAAAACATCGTCTGCGGACCTGGTCATGGAATAAGGTAATATCACTCAAAAACTCTTAATTGGTCAAATGGAGAAATATTGTAATAACAATGAGATCTGTCCTGCTCTTTCCCTATTAGTATTGGAAGCTTGGGCAAATCAATGACATATGCTCGAGTGGACAATATTCTAGTGGATGGATGCCTGATTACCAACACTGAAAATGGAGTAAGGATCAAGACATGGCAGGTAACTCTCTGGTCCTGGACCTGCATATAAACATATACGTATCATGGGGTCTCATTTGGTTTTGCTGTATGAACCACAACTGTGTCAGGGAGGCAGTGGCTGTGCCCGCAAAATAATTTTCCAGAACATTTTGATGAAGAACGTCTCAAACCCAATAATCATTGACCAGTACTACTGCGACTCATCCCGCCCATGTAAAAACCAGGTATGGGTATGGGTATGCATCCACTCTATCTGCTTATCTTAGGTCCAAAGAAAATCTTTTTTGTTGGCCATGCAATTGCAGACATCAGCTGTGAAGGTGGATGAGATTTCTTTCATTGACATAAAGGGAAGTTCAGCAACAGAGCATGCGATTAAGTTTGCTTGCAGCGACACATTTCCATGCGCGAAAATATTTCTGAAAGACATTCATTTGTCCTTGGAGTCTGGGGGGAATGCTACCTCGTATTGCTGGAAGGCATCAGGCTTCGCCTCTGGTTCGGTGTATCCACCCTCTTGTCTGTCAAGAGCTGACCAGCACGCGAACCATGTTATCAATCCATGTGTTACTTCAAGTACAGGGAAGCTCGACTCATAGAATTGTAGCTGATGTCCTTGCTTTACTTGTACCTTATGTGTACAAGGCACGTATTGGTGTGGACACCAGTATCAGACCGTCTGTTACGCGGGGCTACGGTCGTTGCAAGAGGATGATCTTGCCACTTTCGTTGTGGCTGAATTGATTTTATGTTATTTTATTTTATGTTGATTGGGCTTGTTTGTATATTATCATTTGAGAGCTTTTATGGGATTTTTCTTTTGGGGTCTTTTTGTTATTTCTTGGCCTTATATATATATATGGATTATGTACTTGTTTAGAGTTATTGAATAATTGAATGAAAATAGCATCTTTTTCTCTGAAACTATGGCCAGATTCAGATGAGAAGCCTGGTTCTTCTGCTTTTCCCTCCTCTTCTCTTCTTTTTCCTTCCCCTCTCTCCTTCCTATAGTTGTCCTATATCACGTATGTACACACGACTGATTCAAGGCGTATCTAATGGATCATAGATGGTTGTGATTCCCCCCACTCTTCTTCTTCTTCTTCTTCGTGGTACATTTCCCCCGCCCTCCCTTTTAAGGAAGAAAGTTATAATTCCAGAGTTACTAGCGCTAGTTGCACTACTCTAAGGCGAAGCAGCAGCAGCGCAAGCGTATTTAGCAGAGAAGCGCCAGTAGAGGAGCCTCGCAGCCACACCTGGCAACATAATTAACGTCGTAATTAGGCAGGGCTTGGCGTACTTGGGGCCTCAGTCTGGGGTTTATGCGTACTTGAGATGTTTAAGATAGAAATCACCAATAAATATATGCTCTCATGCGATATTTTTCACCTTGACCAACAAGCAAGCATCAGATCTTGCTTCAACTTTTAGTTATAAGGAAAAGGGTTTACTTCAAATAATAATAATAATAAAAAAGGGGGACCAACCGTGCAGGACTGTCCGTTCCTTTTACAAGAAAAATAGGACGTCCCTGGGATAGCTTACCATAAAATTTCAGCACATCCGAATTCATCAAAGCTTTAAAACAAGGTGCTAGAAGTCTGCCATCCGGTAGCTATCTAGCCTGAGAAAAAGTACAAACAAAGAAAAGAAATATGTAATATGTTCCACGATGTAATATGGCTCAAAGAAGGGAATTACGTGAAGGCCTTCATCATCACATCCACAATGTCATATGTTCATTAAGAACAGAAACCTCTTGCGACTTTTGACCCAATAAAATAAAAGAACAAACTTGATTACAGCATGAGGTTCCAAATACAGCAATTGCCAGAGCTCCCTGTCAATCGTTCATCGTCTATTCCTTGCACGTTGCAGTTCCATACATCAGAATCTGAAACAATCAGAATCTGAAACAAGATATACAAAACAAAGGGTCCACAGAAAGCATTTGGAAGCAGATAGCTTCGTGTGGTCGATTTCATTTAGATGCATGCTGATGAACAGAGAATAAGCTCGATCGGCAAAACTGCCTGCATTGAAATGTCATGAACAGGTGACAAAGGCAGTCTTCCAAAATAAAATTGGAAAAAAATAAAACTTATAACCCACTCCATAAGCCCTCTGGTGCGTTTTCACCACATACATTTTCTTAGCAGAACATCAACTATTAGAAATAATGTCCGCAGAAGGTGCCCGAGAGCACTGACAGCTCGTGTTGGTCAAAATTAACTTTCTTGCCGTATAAAGATTTCAACTAGCGTACACCAAGCTGTGGGCATCCTACGGGTAGCGGCAAATCTAAATTCTCAACAGCCCTGAATGTTCTTGGCACCATCTTGTCGACATAAAGCATGCCATCCAGGTGATCACATTCATGTTGTAATATGCGTGCTTGCCAGCCAGTAGCATCTACTCTGATGGGGTGCCCGTCACGGCCCAAACCTGTTACTTCAACCTCAAGGTAGCGCTCAACCACTGCTCTAAATCCATCAACACTGAGAGAAGAGAATTAAATAAGATATACTGTTCAATGCAGCTAACCTACCTTGTGGTTGCAGTTACAGTAAGTAGAAAAAATAATACAACAGATTGGCATCAAAGACTATTTATCTCTACCTAGTTGATCCTCTCGTAGGAAAATTAAATCTCTAGTCAAACTATTTGACACGAATGCGAACAAGGACCATACAGAACATTCACAGAAATCAGTACATTTTTGAGAGAAAGGGATGAAGCCCCGCCCCACAATTTAATTATTCAGACCCAAAAATTTGGACATGAACCATCCAAGATTCGAATCTTGGAATCACTAATGCTAGATAGAGGGGCATGACCATTAGGACAAACCCCAATTCACCATGGAAGTCCTTATGTAAAGGGGATTCCTCTTTGGTAACAAAACCAAGAGAGCATGCCCTGCTCTGTTGTTTGCATTGTTCTGAAGCACCCCCACTTAACCTAAGACGCTGTTTGGAGCCCTATAGGTGGGGGTGCAGTGTGGCTCAAGCTACAATGCAACTCGAGCTGCATATAGTCTACCCTCAGTAGCTTCATTACTCTTGTTTAGAAATAAAAGGGAAGGGTGGAGGGGAGAGAGGGAGGAGGATAAGATAGAATAAGGACTGGAGCCAGCATGCTGCAGAGGGTGCGGACAAGCATGTCAATATGATTCTGGTCAGGGAGTGCAGAGAGGACAAAGTCAGAGACCTTGAGGTCACCGATGTCGTCAAGGAGGAGGTCATGTAGCTTGAGGTTATGAGCAATGTTGAGGGTGATGTATTCCTTAACTCTCAACCTCTCTAATGCCGCTGCCTTCATCTCTGACCCCTCCCTCTCTAGCTCTAACCGTGCAATCCTCACCGCCCACCTCGACTCCGACATTGTCTTTCTCAATGCTTGCAACGTAGTTGTTGCCCACATCGATTGTATGAGGATCCATGCAGGTGTGTGTTTAGTTCGACATTGGTTACGTACTAAGTAGATCTTAGGTTTGTATACAAAGTAGATCCTAAGTTGTTGCAAATCGTATCAGAGCAGATCCAGTCCATGACTTATGTGGACGAAGAAACACTACAACACAAGCTCTTTTGGGATTGAACATAGGCCAATCATGGTATCTATCAAGGAATGTTGAACTGGTCCGTACCAGCCGGTTTAGCCCGTACCGAACCGGTCTGGCCTCTGACCAGTCCGGTTCGGCCTTAAAAAATGGTTCCGGCCCGAAGCGGTATCGGGCTAGAACTGGTCTAAACCGGCCGGTACTAGTTGCATATCGGACCGAACCGGATGGTTCCGTCCCGTATGGCTAGGAACCAGATGGTTCCGTCCCGTATGGCTAGGAACCAGATGGTTCCGTCCAGTATGGCTAGGAATCGATGCGAACCGGTCAGTTGGCATCGGTTTCAAATTTTTTTGCTATAGCACAAACGCGCTGTGGCCTATTTGGCCGATAGTGCGGGCGCTGTGGTCCATACAGTTACGAATATAAATATGGTGCATCCGAGTCATCTTCCGGTGGCTACTACTCTACGCAGCTCAAAGCATCTCAAGGGTCGGATTTTGCTGCCACCATATTCGGATGGCCCCTCCACAGTTAGAAGACACCTCTCAGAACTAAAGCTTCAGCGAGAGATCCGAGAGTGTTTATAACCCGAGGCACGTTCCTTATGGGATGAGCATTCAAGACTACAACACCGCTTGGTTAGAGGGATGGGTTGATGTGCCTCCTGATTATGTTGATGATCCGGATATCTACGAGAGGCATTGCCACTCGATCCGATTTTAGATATCTGAGAGTACTTTAAAAGTATGTAATTGATTGTATCTTGTTTTAAAGATATTTTATGATTTGTATCATTTGAAAGCAATAAGATGCATCATCTAGCTTAAACTGGGATCATAGAAATATCAGAAAACATGAAAAAAAATATCAAGAAAACAACAAAAGAACATCAAATTAGACTTATATTCATAGAAAAAGTTCGAAAAGAGAGAGAATTTCAAAAAAAAAGTGTGGAATCAAAAATCAAACCGAACCAGTGGTACTGGTTCGGTTCAGTCTGAACCGGTACCGAACCAATTCGGTAGCTGACTGGTACGCCTTCCGGTACCAGTTTGGCATACCTTGGTGTTTATGATTAGATTTGCGGTATTTATGGTTGGATTTGTATCTGTAGCCCGACGAGGATGCCAGAGTTTAAACAAGGAGAGTATATGAAGATTTATGCAAATGTGTGTTTTGCTCCAAATCGATTATGCACTGGGTCGATTTTGGATATATATACAAGCTAAGAAATCAAACAATAGCTTCTAGCTAACCTTTTTAAGTGAGGTCCTGGGTTGTTGCAAATAGCCTCCTACTCTTCTTTGCCATCCCTCCTCTCTCCTCCCCTTTCCTAGACTTCCTTTGCCATGCCACTAATCACTCCACCAACGAACTAGGAAATGGTGATGGTGGCGAGGGGGCCTCGAAGGAGATGGGGACAATCACAGGGGGCTCACCAGTGGGAAAATTGGAGGGAGCTAACCAATGTAGAAGATCAGAGGGGGCTGGTGTGGTGGTGGTGGTGGGATATCTTGAAGGAGGGGCACGAGCCAAGGGGAGAGAGGAGCAAGAGAGAAATGGGAAGATTTACCATGGAAACATCTTTTGGGGAAAGTTCCAGATGCTACAGCTCATCTCGTGCTCGTTTCGACCATAGGTCGAGCTATGGGATTTTTTTCCCTAAGTTGCTGTTGGTCCTTATCTCAAGCTGCAGCATGCTACTCAGACACAAATAGCCAAGCAAGCGGGCTAGACCATGCTTGCAGCTCAACCTACAAGCAGGTTAAGCTGCAAGGTTCCAAACAACCCTAAACAACATGGTCTTGCTCGAAAAGTCTATGTGCTAAAAGGGCGAGATGCTTAAAGTATCTAAAAAATAGAGAAAATCTACTGTGAGCCCAACTGCCAAATTTCTACCAATATACTTCCCATCCTAACGAGGCTAAACTAAATACCACCTTGCTCAAAACTTTAAACTTGTTTCACACTCCCAGTCATTATATAGGTCATGTTACAACCCCCTTTACCATACAAGACAGCCACCATTATTTCAAAATAAGATCACTAACCTCCAGCATTCCCAAAAGCTTATTTGAAGTTGGCTGGAGTTGGGCTTCAAGTCCAACAAAAGAGCTAGAAGGTCGTATCAATCCTTCAACCATATACATAAGATTACTATATTATTTGAGACAGATAAGACCACATAAGGCATCATTTCCATGTTTTAAACCGGTGACACCTAGTTCCACATAATGCCCACCTCTGTATGCTGTTATAGACTTGCAAGGAAATATGTCATCAGGGCAATATAAGACGAAAGGATTGGTCAAGAACAATTAGAGGAAAAAATTGAAGGAACATAAAGCAAATATATTTATGGATTACAAATGATAGTTGCAAAAAAATATGTTATAAAGGAAACTGCAATTAGGGTTTCAAAAAGCACAAAAAATACCTAAAGGGTTAGATTCCTTTTTACCTCAAGCATCCTTCAAAGAAAAGTGCAGTTTTGTTGCTCCTCTTCTTCATCTTTGGATTCACTATGACCTGTGTCAGAGAAAGTAACTGATAATTCATATATGAAAGACAGATCAATTACTTTCTTCCTTTGACATTAAATTACCAGAAGATCAAAAGGGTGGCGGTCTTGTGCTTCAAGTTCATTCTTAGGAGCATAACTAATGTATTCCTTTGTGTCCTCCAGAACGATAATCTGCCACAGTAAGAGCGATGATATGTTAGAAGGATTGGAATTCCACAAAATTAACCTCTAGTCAGATGGTTAAATTATTAGCACCATGGCAACACACCCTTAAAGAGAGGGCTTTGTTTTCCTCTAGTACCCATGCGTACTAAATGAATGGAGGAGATATAATAACAATTACTCAAAATCCAAAAATAAGGATCGTGAAAGCTTTATGAATGGATCTCCTGCCCTGCTTTGCACTAAGAAATAAGAAGCATGCAATTCCATGACAGATTCCACTCTTCTGAATCAGAAGTTTTATTGATCTTCAGCATCTTTCTACTTTACATTCAGCTAGGGAATTCGTGTATTTCCATGATGGTCGGTTTAAATGCATGCATATACAGATCTAGAAAAATAAAGCAGGATGCTGTTTGCTGTTTAAGTAAAACAAGGCTATGTGGCACATCATCAACCATTTCCTGAGAAGAACAACATTATGCACGAGCATTAATCCATGGCCACCCCACAAGACTACAATAGACGCCACCTCATTTGGTTTCAAATGGCATGAAGAAATACTATCAAGTCACACGATTGCTTACTTGGTTAATAGCGCATAAAGCCCCTAAAATCATCGAGCAACAAACTATTGTGCATGAGACCAGTTATTTTAGAATTTAGATTGCTGTCACAGTTAATTGTCCGGTCGTAGAGGAGCAACATTCATGCATCCCTGCATTATAATCCAAGAAACCTAAAAAATTCATGCTGGGTCCGAAAAATCCCATATACATACTATTTAGCAAGCAAAGCCCGAGTTCAACTCAATCCCCAGCAAAGGGATAGCGTACCGGCAGCAAGTTCGCAAACGCCGTGTGTGGTAGAAGAACCAAGTAAAGATATGATTTTGATCAGACCTTCAAGGGGACACCGATCTGTGGAGCCGCAAGGCCGACGCCGGGAGCTTTTCTCATGACGGAAATCATGTCTTCGATGATCCTCTGGATCCTTTCCGACCCAATGTCCTCGACGGGGACCTCGCCGGCGGGCTCGTGGAGGACGGGGTCGCCGGCCTTCACAATCTCCGGAAGGACAGCCCTCTGCCTGGTGCCGAAGACCGAGAACCATCCAGCGGAGACTCTGAGACCATTGGAGAAGCGGCGTCTGAACTCCAGGGCAGGGGATCCGGCCGGAAACACGGAGGGATTCTTGGGCGGGAGTGGGGGGAAGCGAGGGGTCCTGGGACAACGGAATATTAGGGTATCGGCGGCGGAGATGGGGAGGAGGCGGTGGATGGTTTCCATGGCCGCCCGCTGGCCAGCGAGAGGAGGCAAGCGAGAGGAGGGGGACGATGGGCTAGGGGAGTCGAGGCTTCCGGTGGGAACATATGGCACAAACGTGGTTCCCCGAGATCAGTGGTTTGGAAAATAATTTATGATTTCGCAAGGGATCAACATATAATCTTATATTTTTCAGGTTATAAATCAGAAAAATTATATATATATTTTAAAAAATTAATTGGACTCTTTAAGTCACTCCATTTACTTACCATCATCTTCTGCCGTATTAATCACTCATTCCATCATAACATGCTATTTCAAATGACAAATATTTTCTCTAGCTTGAAACCCAAATTTTTGAAAAACTTAAGCCTCGTAACCCATCCAACTATTGTTGCTCATCTTCAATTACTGATGTAATACCTGATAACACATTGCAAGGCTAATCAAGAAACTTGAGCAAGCAATATTATGTGGTTTATCGTTTTCTATTATATAATTTACTGGAGCAATTTACTTGCTCTAAGATTGATTTTTTTATATATTTTAACAAACTCGGACGATCTAAAATTACTTATATCAACTGATTTATTTTCTATAACTATCGATCCTTTCAGAAGTGTTTATTCTTAAGTGGTAAGTAGAATTATTAGATTAATATAAATTGTTCAAGAAATTTATAGGGGTCCATGTCAAATATTGACTGATTCCTTAGTAGAAATGTACAATTCTTTTTCTCTACATTCTAAACCACCCAACTTTTTCCCTTATTCTTTTTCTCCATCATTATGTCAACATCTTTAGGTAATTAAAGAATACATATCACAATGACTAGGCGTAAGAAAGCTACCTCTCGTCACAATGACTTGGCATTATACATGAGCTTTTCTTTTTCTTCCATTACAAGAAAGAAATATTGCTTAGTATAGATTCATTATACATGCATGCTCAGGGATGGAACTAACTTTCTTCTATACAAATTAATTATTCCAGTATACATGAGGTTTATTCTTATGCTCGTTGTAGATCCAGTTTGCTTGCATCTTAAGCTCAATGAGACATGGATATTCTTAGGGCATACAAAATCATAGTTGTTCTACCATAGAGTCCATGGCAACATGCTGGGACAGAAAGATCATTGCTGTACATGTAAATGAGCAACTCAGGTTAATTGACATAATCATATCATTTATTCTTTGTAATACGAGTCTTTAGAATTTTAGTATTTCCAGAATATTTTAGTATTTCTAGAATGCCTTGGTTGAAATGATTGCAGAGAAACATCTGCTATTTCCTCCGTTTTTTTTCCTCCCCCGGTAAGAGGATAAGAATTGTTGTGTGATCGGAATACAAAATTTCTTGCGTCAATCTCCGTATCGGTCCTCAAATGTTGTTAGGGCCAAGGCTGCTGTCAACTGTAGTTATGCTGGGCTCTACGTGGGAGCCTGCTTTGTTCCATTCCCTCTGTATAACTACAGAGAGATGAGATGAGCCAATGATGGAGGAACCCAACCAGGAGGATGCTTTGCTGCTGGTATTCGGAGAGAGGTAGCTTTAGTTATGCTACAAGGCTATCGACATCGTAGGCTAGTTTTATTCGGGGAGGAGCCTTCCATCTACCCGAACGACAACAAAGATTGAAAGGGGGACAAGGTAGATCGG